>JAADVO010000042.1:0-81590 GCA_023335655.1 Globisporangium spiculum
ATATATATTGGCTGAAATGGCGAAAGAACTTGGTTCCAAATTGTAATCGTAGATGCCGATCACAGATTGCCTTCTTTTCGCTTGGAATTATTCACATACAAAGCAGCATGATTAACCAACCGATCCTGAAAGTGCGGTTACAATTGGTGCAAAATTGATTGAGAAACAACAAAAAGCGTCCTCGATGCTGTTGCCCTCTGTCAAGATAGAAATTCGCGTAAGCATAATACTGGTCTCTTATTGGTCAATTTCATGGTGTATGTCTTATGGTAGTGTATTGCTCTACATAGGAAATACGGTACAATGACTGCCTATTTTATGTCCTCCAATTGGCCGAAAAAAGAAGTCATCACTGCTGATTGGTGGAAACGCCGCTGTGACTTTCTTTCCAATCTGCCGTGTTGAGTGTGTTCTGCGAACGAAGTGTGAGTGTGTGTCCTGCCATCTAATGGGTCACGACCACCAGCAGCAGCCCGTGGAGCTCCGTCAGCATCCGCAGCAGCAGCAGCTCAGACACCAACCCACCGCCACGTGGAGAAAAGCAGACACACCACCACCACCAGACGCGATGGACGGCAGCGCATCGGTGCCGCTCACGCCCAGCGCGTACAGCGACGAAGACCTTGCTGGCGATGCCGTCTCGGAGCGCTCGGTGCTCATGACCGCGCAGCATCACGACGAAACTAGCAAGCAGTTGCAGCATTCGACGTGGGAGTGGATGCTTGGCGTGTTCTTCCTCGTGATCGTCGCACTGATATGGACGTTCGCGTCGGTGCTCGTGCAGTACATTTTCCACAACCTGAGCTTCAACGGACCGTTCTTCTTGACGTACGTCGGCATCACGCTCTTCTCCGTGAACCTGCCGCTCTGGTACCTCTCACAGATCGTGTGGCCGCGCCTGAAGGCGTGGTTCCAGGGTCGCCCGACGAACGGCAAGCTCAGTCACCACGAGCTCATGAAGCGCGCCGGCCGCAAGGCGACGTACCGCCAGATCTTCCTGATCAGCGCTACGATCTCGCCGCTCTGGTTCGCCGCGAACTTCACATACAACCAAAGCCTCAACATGACAAGTGTCACGAGCAGTACGATCGTCAGCTCAACGTCCACGGTGTTCACATTCCTGATGAGCGTGATCGTGCTGCGCGAGCCGTTCATGTGGCTCAAGGTGATCGGCGTCGTGCTGTGCATGGCGGGCAACATCTCGACGATCTTCAACGACTCGAACTCGGGCGACGGCGCGAACGACCACGTGTTTGGCGACCTTGTCGCACTTTTCTCGGCGTTCATGTACGGTGTGTACACGACGGCGATCCGCAAGCTGATTCCCAACGAAGAGAGCGTGAGCATCTCGCTCTTCTTTGGCTTCATTGGTGTGATCAACTTTTTGTGCCTCTTGCCGTTCGTGGTGCTCTTCCACTACTCTGGCGTGGAGTCACTCAGTGGGCTGACGTTCGAAATCCTCGGGCTCATCGGCATCAAGGGTCTGTTTGACAACGTGCTCTCGGACTACCTCTGGGCTCGCGCCGTGCTACTCACGTCCCCGACCGTCGCGACCGTCGGGCTCTCGCTCACCGTGCCGCTCGCGATCTTGGCGGACTTTGTGTTCCACCAGAGCCCACCGACGTCTGTGACGCTGCTCGCATCCGCGCTCGTGCTCTCGGGCTTTGTATTGATCAACGTGAGCACGAAGAACAACAAGCACGAGTATCACCCGGTGAGCAAGAAAGACGGCGGCAGCTCGTCCACGCCAAAGAGGCGTCATCCGGAAGAGGTATTATAAACAGCATGAAAGTTGTGAATGACCAGAGAGGGTGCGCACAGGTCATCGGGCAATCCATTCACGTCGTGCAATAGACAATTCGTTGTTTGTGTTTCCCTCCGATCGGTCGGTCATGCTTCTCTTGCACTGCTTGCGTGGTCTTCTCGCTCGCCTCTCTCTCTCTCTCGCTTGGTAGATACGCCACTGGCATCGTCCACATGGCGCAATCGCCTCCGCCCCCGCTCACTGTGTGTCATGTGACAATTGAGTCAGTTGCTTGATAAAAAGGAGCTCATGGGTGCATGTCTTCATGAAGCGACGCTTGAAGTTGCGTACATTGAATTGTGACTGAAAGATCGCGCTTATTCTCTCTTGATGGGAGCAAGCCACTCTCGCAGCAGACATGATGGAAGCCAAGGAAGGAAAAAAATCCCGCGGCGTTTCGCATGGCTCTGAATGAAAACCCAGGTTTAGTTTGAAAAAGTACAGTTGTGTTGAACTTGACGACGGACGGGTTTGTTCGACACAAACCCGCTTTCCTCATGTGCTAGAGTCTAAGCCCGCTCAGCATTTCCAACGTTGCTCTTGTTCCCACGAGAATACGAGAATGACAACGAGAACGAATTGCGACTGGCACAGCCTCATGCACCACGGGGATATGTAGCCGCAGTCATTCACCACAAAGCCAGTGCGAATCAGTTCATGTCATTTCTCATTCATCATTCTTTGCTGTAAGATCTCACTCGATTGCCATTGTTGCTGAGAATTCTCACAAATGACCTCAATGGTGTAAACGGGTGGGTGGGTGCTGGAAATGGGTTTGGATGGCCATTATTTAAAAACCCACCCGTATGTTGGGGGAAGGAAACTTGGGTTTTTACTTTTTGGAAAGAGAAAGGAGGGGCATGTTGAAGAAACCCCAGAGGAGCTCGCTCATTCACAAATTCTTCACGTACGCACAACAGCAACAGCTACGACGACAGCGAGAAGCAGCAACAGCAACAAGAAGTTGGGCAAGAAGAAGAAATCTATACACACACACAATCGTATCTGAACTCAACTCAACATGGCACCGCTGATGGACACGACCACGCTCAAGCACGACAACGTCGCTGCTGCTGCCGCCTCGACGCTCTCTAGCATGCTCGCAGCAGCAGCCACGGCGGTCGTCGCGCCGTTGCCATTCCCGCCGACGATGACGACGATGATGACGACGTCTGATGACGTCGATGAAGATGTGGAGATGGAAGATGTCGACACGCGCACCATGAACGTGCAGGATCTCCCTGCAGTGGTACTCGAGCTGATCTGCTCGTTTGCTGACCACGCGACGCTCCACATGGTGGAGAAGACCTCTGTGACGCTCTATGAAGTTGTCCAACAATCAGGTATGTGTTGGATCTGCCGAGCTGACTGTGTCTGTGGTATGGATCGGCAAGTAACGCTCTTGGAATGAATGTACTTGCTTATGTGTACAGATCTTTGGCAGCAGATCGGATTGAGGCATTTGGTGTGTGTGAAGGCAAAGAGCGGTTGCAGTAGCTTTTCGTGGAAGAAAATGACATGTTTGTCCAACCGACGCATTGAAGAAGACGCAAAGCTGCTGCACGACGTTCAAGAGTTCTCGTCTGCGGATCGTCCAAGCGAAACCCCAACGAACACACTTACACACTCGAAATGCTGGTCGGAGATCCGACCGTACCTTGAAAGTCCAGCGTTGCAGAACCCGAATGACCTCCATGACGTCTCTCCGTTCGGAATGACTCTTGGTGAGCGCATTCAGCACCGATGTGGCTGCTCGACTGGAAACTCATGCTACTGGAGCAGGTATGGTTTATGGGAATATTTTGGTTATGACACTAACTGGGTGAATGAGTGCGCTGACTGATCCTTTTTCCTTCTGTGCTGTGAATTCGTACAGCTCTGCTTCACCAAATGAGAACGCGACAGAGTACATTGACTACAACCTCGTGGAGTCCTGTGTGGTTAGCTCTGTTCAGATCCTGCCATACCGTGTCTTTTGGCATCCTGGAAGTCCAACGTACGCTCCAAAGAAGGTGTCTTTTGAGTTTTTCGACGGGAGTGCCAACAACCAAGCGACAAAGAACAACACAGAGCTGTTCAAGTCGCCATTTTACCGATCTCCAGTCTACATGGTGGTAAACGACATGCAGCTCCAAGATTTCGTGCTACCGCGGAAAGTGGTTGTGAGCGGTACGACCATTCTTCGCGTCAATTTACTTGGACGCCACCAAGCACAGACATTTGAGCTCCCATCGTGGCTTCAGCGAACCGAGGAAGACCGACTGCCAAAGTACTACGTTTGCTTGAGCTACGTGAATGTGCTCGGCAACTTGTGCGACCCACCGGAGAAGGACGAGCTCCAGGACGAAATGATGGCTCCACTGAAGGAGCAAAGTCTCCGGATGGCGAACTCGCTTGCGGAATACATGACTTCGTGCTACGAAGGGATCTTGGAAATGCGACGACGAAGCCAGTAAAGCAGCGGAAAGACCGTTGCTTTGGCTGATTGACATTGAGTATCTCTCTCGCTTTCGCACCCAACCTCTCACAAAGCAATCGACTTGGTGTGGAGAGTCTGTGATGATGATGTATTTAAATATTTCTAAGTTTGTAAATGAACGCTATCTATCACGTCGTCTTCTTCTTCTTCCTCTTACAGTCAGATCTGTATGAACGAATACATCGTGCTATTTGATTTCTACTTCTGCTATGGAGAAGTGTATGTAGAATGACAGCATTTTACCACTTCTCCACCTCCACTTTCATCCCACACGCGCACTCTTTCGTCCACACTTTCGCAGCTTTGTTGTAGATCTCTGCGGCGAACTGATGTTTATGATCGCGATCCGCCACAGGGATGTACGCGGGTTTCTTGGGCTTCTTTACCTGTTGCTGCTGCTGTTGCTTGCCTTGCTCGCTCGCATCCTCTTTGCCAGCTTTCTTGCCGTCATCATCGAGGGCTAGTAGCACGTGCTTGCGCTTGAGTAGGTGCTTGGTGCGCTTCGCAGCGCTCGTGTACGCTTTCACCTTGCGCTCCGCCTTCACCTTCTCGAGCCCTTCCTCGCTCTCGTATAATCGATAGGCTTCCTCCATGACCGTCTTCTTCAGGAACAACTTGAGCGGCGCAAAGCTTTCGTGGTGTGGGTTGGGCTTTGTCATGTGCGGCATCCCGTGGAAGAACGATTCCGGGAGCGCGAAGTCGGTCTTTGCGCGGCTTTTCGTGATCAGCTCGTACGATCCTTCGCGCAGATTGCGGTCCTGCTTGCACGTCACACACACCCGGAGCTCAAAGTGCTGCAGGAGCACGCGGTCCAGTACCTGTCCATCCTCTGCGCAGTCCTTGCAGAGGCCAATCGGGGTCTCGTCGGTTGTGAGCACATTCGCATCCATTGCCATCCTGCAGATATGGGTGTGCTCTCAAAGCCAGCAGCAGCTCGATCCACGAATTGCATGCATGAGATTCTGGTTCTCGCTCTTGGCGCCATATTTTCTGTCCCGTGTATAGGGACAGCACGGACAGGTAAAGTAGGGATTCGGGACACAGCCAATCGTGCTCACCATCAGCCAATTGGCTGCACAACAAAGCAAAAAGCAAAGGACCAACTGATTGACGCCGCCATGAGCTCTACCGCTGCCGCCACCGCTACGCCCGCTGCCGCTGCGCCTGCGGCCGACGACTCGCAGATGGTCAAGGCGCCACAGAAGAAGCTCTTCCGCTCGCGCGCGCACTGCAACCCGCTCTCGCACAATGACTCGTTCGAATAGTACGTCGCATTCTGAACTTTGCATTGAGCGGCATGACTGGCTGACCATGTCGCTTGGAACTCAGCACTTGGCGCTGTGATTGCTCACTACTGACTGGCGCTAACATCTTGTGTACTCTTTGTGGTTGCCTCTCTTTGTTCATTGTGTAGCCCTGTGAACCCGCAGGAGACCGACTGGTCTGGGCACTTCCCAAACATCGAATCCCCGTGAGTGATGACGTTGTTGGCTGTTTGCTGCTCGTTGCATCCGTGGCGTGGCTGACTTTCTTAATTGTGTGGTTTGCTGGGGTATGTTATTACAGAAAGGTCGATTTTTTGGATGTTGGCTGTGGCTTTGGTGGTCTCACCGGTACGAATGGCGCGCTTATCCGGCGTTTGTATGCATGTGTTGGTAATTGTGGCTCAAAATGTGACTTTGCTTGTTCTTGCTTTGGATGCTGCACAGTTGCTCTTGGCGCGTTGTTCCCAGAGAAGCTCACCTTGGCGCTGGAGATCCGCCCAAAGGTAACCGAGTACGTCCGATTGCGTATTGAAGCGCTGCGCGCGGAGCACCCTGGACAGGTAGGCTTTCATTGCAAGCTCACGATGAGGCTCTCCTGTTTGGCTGAGTGCTTCTTTTGTTGTTTTGCCTGCGCTTGTTTGCTTCGTGTAGTACCAAAACGTGTCGGCGCTCCGAACGAACGCGATGCGCTACCTGCCGCACTACTTCAGTAAAGGCCAGCTCACGAAGCTGTTCTTCTGCTTCCCAGACCCTCAGTTCAAGCAGCGCAACCACCGTCGCCGTATCGTCAGGTGCGTGCATCAAACTTGATTTTTGCGAGTGTGAACATAGTCTTCGCGTCAAGTGACTCACATTTTGTGATGACTTGTTGTTCTATCCACCTATACAGCACGGCGTTGCTCGCCGAGTACGCGTACTTGTTGGCGCCAGGCGGCATTTTGTACACGATCACGGACGTCGAAGAGCTCCACAACTGGCACGTGGACAAGTGCACGAGCCACCCGTGCTTCACCCGCATCTCGGACGAGGAACTGGTGCGTGTGTGCTCTTTGCTTGCCACATTGTGGTTCCCTGTGATGTACAATACTAAGCCGACTGATATCCTGATTGAATTGCCGTGTGTAAAATGACAGAGCGACGACCCATGCGTGAAGGCCATGACCGAAGAAACGGAAGAGGGCAAAAAGGTCGCGCGCGGCGGCGGTAAGAAGTACGTCGCGGTGTTCCGCCGCAAGGCCGACGACGAAGTGGAAGTGGACAACATGTTCTGGTAGAGAGTCCGACAGGCAGTCGGAATAGCTACACCTGCATATTTTCTTAGACAAGCATCAGACAGATATCAGCAGCCCTCTTCCCCATACCCGTCGTCGAGTGTTTCGATTGAGGAGCTCTCTAATTGAGATTCCGAGCGTGTTGGGAGAGAGAACGTGAGGTTGCTGCAAAGTGAAAATAGAATCGGTTAAACGGTACTCAGAGATTGTTTAATCACAAAGGCCAGTCTCATTCGGTTAAACGAGCTCTCTGGTGACAGCGCAAATCCAGGACAGGCTCTGTGTGGCACGTTTTTGGTCCTAAAACGAGTTGATCCCATTCGTAGATAAACGGAGGTGTACAGTCAGTCTTTTTGCTGCTGGCGAAGCCAAAACTCAGTAGAAGTGTGTGCGGGGCGGGACACAGTCAGCGAACGCGAGCAGCTCATTCAAAACGTTCAAGCGCTTTAGCGAGCGAGCACGCGCAGAAGAAAGAAACGGGAAGGAGCGACAGGCAGGCAGGCAGGTCCGCGTGCTCATTCCAGACGCCCAACGCAGCAACAGAAGCAAACGCAGACGAACACGCACAGAGGGGAAGGGGGGCGCGGCTCGACCACTTGCTTCTCGCCATCCCGTTATCGCGCTCGTCTCGCCTTCGTTTCTCCCTCCTTCTCTTTCAGTGGGAGTGAAGTGAACACACACACACATACGCAACCACACGCGCGCGCATCCGCACTTGCCGCATGGAGCCTCTTGCGGTTACCAGCGACGACAATGTAGTGCAGCAGTTCCTCCGCAATCTATGTAAGTGGCTTCTCTTTTCTATCTGTGTGTGTCTTGCGATCTTCTTTCGTGTGTGATTGCGATCGCTTCTTCTTTGTAAAATGCAGCCGTGGTACTCAACTCAACTCACGTTTGCTTGCTCCTCGTTCGTTTCTCTTGCGTTGGTGTTGAATGTGATTTTGAACATGTTGCTGCTGTATGCGATACGCGCCGTCCTCCTCCTGCGCCACGACGACCAAATGAATATGGAATATGAGTAGTAGGTGGGAAGGACTACAGCGAGGTGGAAGCCGCGAAGCTGCAGATCCACCATCCAGCGAACCTGAAGACGCTCTTCGCGACGATTGTGGGCGTGCTGGAAGAGGCCAAACAGATCCAGGCACTCGAGGCGCTCATCAACCTCGTGCGCAGCTCGTGCGGCAACATCGAGGCATGCTTCAGCGTCGGGCTTCAGCGCGAGATCCTCAAATTCCTCAGCGACCGCGGGCTCTTCGCAGGCCCATGCGTGACGGTGCAAGTGCTGAAAAAGATCCTACGCTTGCTGCTGTACTTGGCGAACCACAGTGTGAACATCGACGACATCCGCGCCATGCTCGGCGTGTTCCGCAGCATGCGCTTGGTGCATGAAGAGCCCGACGACACGGCCGTGAGCTATTACCTGTCGACGCTCGAGATGATCGCGCGCGATTCGTTTGGCCCCGCGTCGTTCTTCGATCTGAGCGGCGAGTTCTCGGGACTCATTCTGCCGGTGCTCGACTCGTTTCCAAACAATGGCTACACGTTCTGCGCATGGATCAAGTTTGAGACGCTCCCAGAGACTGCCGCGCCGCTGTTTACATTCTGGTACGTGCATAATGCCTGTTGTCGCGCCTATCGATTTGATTATAGCTATCTAACGCATGACATGTGAATGTTGTGTTGCACTGTGTTTGCAGTGGCAAGACGGGCGTCGGCATCATGTGTTCGTTTGTGCGGTCGTCGCTCATGCTCACGTGCTTCGACAAGAAGAAGAACGATGGCCACGTGGAAGTACCGGACCTCATCACCCCAGGACGATGGCATTTCCTCTGCATCGCGCACACGCATCGGCAGATTCGTGGCTCAAAACTCGACGTGTTTCTAAACGGCGAGCTGCGTCAAAGTCTCAAGCTGGCGTACCCGAACACGTCGCTCATGGCGCCAGTGGTCAAGTCGCTGATCGGCATGCGAGAAAGCTACGGCTCAAGCTCGCTCCGTGTGCTGCTCGGCCCCACTGCGTTGTTCGGACAGGCGCTGCCAGCGAACATCATCGCGAACATCCACAGCGTCGATGAGTATGACGCACTCGTGTTTCAGTTCAACTCATACATTTCGTCGTCGTCGACGTCGTCGGGGGTGACGGTGTCGAGCGGACCATCCAGTGGGCCGGGGTCGTCGCTGATCCTGGGGAGCTCCAGTGACGGCCTGCTGCTCGCGTACGATGCGCGTCACTGCGATCGTTCGAAGGGCGTTTGCTACGACTCGAGCGGCAACGGTAACCACGCGGAAGCGGCGAGTGCGGGCGTGCGACTGCGCCACGCGAGTACTTTCAAGCAGTCGGTGGCACAACTTGGCGGTCCTCTGATCTGTCTCCCGCTGCTTGTGACATCTAGAGTGTCCTCGCCACAAGCTACGAATGGTGCAGCTACTGCTAATGAACACGAATCGAACGCTCAGTTGTCGACAGCTGTTACCGCGCAGTTTGACGAAGACTCGGAGTTCCTCCAGCACATGAGCGACCTCATTTCGCGTCCACTTGGGGTCAAGTGCATCCCGAAAGTGCTGCTCTTGATCGCCGAGATCATGCGTCACTCGCTCGTCAACAAGTTCATTTTCCGCCGCAACCAGGGTGTGCGCTTGACCGCGTTGCTCATTCGCTCGCTGCCGCCAAAGTACTTGACGTCCGACTTGCTGACTGCGATCGAGCGGCTGCGCAGTGCGGTGATCTCGGACCGCACGCTCTCGGATGAGATCTACAAGTTCCTGCTGTTCAACTTTCGCGTGTGGGTGAACGCCCCCGTGGAGCTCCAGGAGACGCTCTTCGACAAGCTCGAGATCATGACGCGCAAGGACGAGAACAGCTTCTCGGCCGTCTCGACGCGCCATTTTCTGCGATGCCTCTCGTGGATCTACTGGAAGCAGTCGCAGTCCACATCGCTGCGACGCGCCAAGCACTACTCGTCGGAGGAGATTGACATTCTGCGCAAACGCGTGCTCGCAATCATCAAAATCGTGCTGTGTGAGGCGCAACCGCCAAAGCCCACGACGACGTCGGTCATTGCGCGCGCTGCGATCAAAGGGAAGGAGCAAAAGTCGCAGCTGTCGTACGAGAGCACGCGTACACTGATCTACTGTATGATTGGGAAGCCCACGAACCCGATGCTCACAGGCGTGAATCCAGACGGTACCCCGATCACACAGGAGAATGGTGAACATTCTCTGGCGGCGGCGTTCTCTGCAGTCGCGAAGAGCATCTCGGAAGGAGAGGCGGAAGCGGGCTCTGCGGTTGAGAATGTACCAGAGGCAGACCTCCCAGACCTGCTGCAGCTTTTGATTGAGCTCTCAGTCGAGCCAAGCGCACCTGAGGGGCTCCTTGACTTGTTTGCGCGTCTCGGTGGACTCCGCATTTGGCTGCCGCTGTTAGAGTTCTCGAACGATGCGATCCGAGTGATGACGTTACGTCTGCTACGAACGTACCTGTTTCTGAAATGCGGATGCACACAAGATCGCGAGAAGGCAAACAGTCCCGACAAGATCCATCTCTCTGTCGGCGATGCCTACTTAATCATGCTCGCGCTCAAACCGGAAGAGAACCCCGTAACGATGGGTGTGTACTCGGAGATGCTGCTGACGATTCTGGGCATTCAGGTGAGCGAGAGCGACATGAAAGCGCTCGACGGCAAGACTGAAGCGTTCGATTCGCTCATTGACGAAGAGATCCTGGCGAGTGCGACGATCTGGCACGGCAACATGATGTTCCCGTTCCTGAGCATGGTGCGCTCGAGCCCGATGCCGATCCGAGTGGTTGCGATCCGTCACTTGATGATCATCTTTGGCTCTGCGACGGTTGCGAGTACGATCAATCGCCACTACCTCATCTTCAACAGCATCTCGAGCATGAACGGCACTGCGACGGTCTCTTCGACGACCGAGCAGATCCCAATCATTGAAGCGATCCTGAGTCTGCGCGGCGCTGATCACGAGCAGAACCGAGCGATTACGACGCCTCGCTCGCTCTTCGGCATTGAATTGAAGGGATGTCCGGGGATCCCAATGAGCCAGCTTCGTGAGTTGGTGCTGAACGCAAATGAGTCTGAGGAAGTCCGCGTGAACGCCATGTACTCGATCGTTGCGCATGACGATCTGGACTTTTTGAGGAGCTTGCTGACGCTGAATGCCGACGGCGAGCGCAAGAAGCAGGCGAATGCAAACGCAAACGCGATGGTCTACAAAGATATGTCGAGTAGGATGAAGCTCGCGCTGATCGAGCTCATGGCGGCTATGCAGCCCAGCGGATGTGTGGACTTCATCACGGACTTCTCCTACGATTTGATTTCGTCGATCGTGTGTCTGGAAGCGAGAAGCAACGAGCTCGCGTGGTTCTTACTGCAAGATCCCTTCACGAGCTTATCGCGATTCATTACGTCAAGAGAGCAGCTGGAAGTCGTGGTGGTGTCGCTCCTCAAGGCTACGCTGGGCAAAATGAGCGAGATCCTCTCTACAGATTTGAATCTGCGCGGAAAGCAGGATCCGCCATCGCGTGAGTCGACTTTGTGGAAAAACGCGGAGAGCTTGGCGACTGTCGCTGCAGCAGTGGTACTCCACTACGACCCAGACACACTCGGGAAGGTTGACCCCGCTGCGATCAATGGCGGCGAAGGTTCCGGCTCCGGCTCGGACGATGGCAACGGTGGTAGCAATGGTATCGCGGATCCAACAATGGTGTTTTGGAAATGCGAGCGCGTGATTTGGCACGAAGCAGAACTCGTGGACGCGATCCTAAGCATCTGGCAGCACTTCACCTCGTACTTCCACGCCGACACGGACGCGAGTTTCAATCGCCGCTCGAGCAACGCTCCACGGTACATCCCACCGCAGTCCGGACAGGGAGAAGGATCGCAGAGTACACCGTCAAGCACGACTCGGCAGTCGTCAGCCTCGAGAGATCGCAACAGCAGCGCGGGACGACTCTCGTTTGGATTCAGTGTGCTTACATCGTCGGCATCTTCGACAAGCGCCGCAAGTGGATCCATTTCAGCACGCCCCCACCCCGGAGGACCAATGCGACAGGTGCTGCAACTGCTTCTTCGATACTTCCACTTGGTTCTTTTGGAAGACAGCGAAAGTGCAGCGGAGGACGATGATGATGGAGCGTCCTCCAAGCTGCGATTGCCGTGCAAATCCGTGTTCTTTGCTCGACTGAACAAGTTTGAGTACTTCATCAACGCGATGGGACTCGGTCGAGACACGTCGCAGTTTGAGTCGTCTTTTACGCCCTCAAGAGGATCCATGAGCGGGTCTGCTGGTCCTGGGCTCATTTCGTCCAGCGATTGCGTGAAGGCAGCCCCGGGAGATGAAACCGCGCTGCTTCTTTGGCTGATTCCTGAGCTTGCACACTTGATCGAGCGTGTTCGGCGCAAATTCTGGTCGGATTCGGCGATAAAGTTGGCAAGTATCCTGGCAGGTCTGGTTCCGGTGTCGCTTCGGTCCTCGGATGAGCTCGCCGCATTGCTCGTCCGAAGCGATTTCTTGACAAACAACCAGGAAGTGCGCCGCCGCGACGGGTTCTACCACGAACAAGTCGCCCACGCGCGAGAAGGACGAGCGTTGAAGCGTACATCCATGCAAGCGGAAGAGACCCACGAGCGCAATCGCGCCAAGGCGGAGCTCGAGCGCATTGGTCGCTCCACGCGCACGTCGTCGTCGTCATCATTGCAAGCGAGCATCAGAGATGGCGCGACGGACAACGAAGAGCTGGAGCAGCAAGCACAGGTTTGGCTCCAGAGAGTCAAGGCGAAGGATATTGACGACTGGATGAAGCTCCGTGTGCTGCTCAAGTGGGGGATCCGCCATGTGTGGGGAGGTGCAGGGCACAAGGACGACGATTCCTCGGCCTTGCTGGCTGGAGGAATGGAAGGAATGCTTGATGGACTCTTTGGTCAGGAGGAGTTTTGGCGCCTGGACACGTACACGTCGAGCAATTGGATCCGATGCCGTTTGCTGCCTGATACCGACGATACGCACTCGGATTATTCGCGATACGACTCCTTGAACATGCTCAAGGCAGGCGCTGAAACGTTCGTCGATGCGCTGTCGATCCCGTCGGTGAATTCTGTGCTTGAAGAAGGTGCAAGCGTCGCGGACAGCCAGGGACTGATGTATCAAGATCCAGCAGAACAGCCATATGACGAGGATGACGACGAGTATGGCGAAGGTGAAGGCGACCTCAGTCCGAACAGCACGGCGTTGGAGAACGGCGAATCGAGCTTTCTGGACGATGGCGGCGAGCGATACAACGGCGCGGGCTCGAGACACAACTCCACGACCAGCAATCAAGCTCGCAGTGCCAGTCGAGGGGACTTGATAGAGCCAACATCATCAGATTTTGACGCTTCGCCACCAAAACCATTACAAGATTTGGAGCTGGTTATGGACACCAACATGGTTCGTGAGGAGCAAGAGGAACCTCCGATGCCAATGCCGCGCACTGGACGGCGAGAGAGCGTCGCGACGGCTGCTGAAGTCGCCATGTCTGTGAAGTCTGCAAAAGACCGCATCGCGCGTATCAGCAACATTTCGTCTCGTTTTTCCAGTGGCATCATGAGACTCAAGACTGCTCGCCCGACAACGAAATCGCAGGACGAAGAAGCGTTAGCGGCCGACGCGGCAGCGTCAGCTGTCATTACTCCTGCTATGAGTCTCTCGGTCTCGTCAGACTCTTCGACTGCGACAGGACTAGAGAAAAGCTACTCGGGGGTCATCAATGTCGAAGACGACATGGAAGAGGCGGCTTCGATCCGCAACCCTCTGGCTGCAGTCATGGAAGGCGAAGTCGCGGAAGACCCAGTGAGTCCCGACAGCAATGACAGCTCCAGCACCACCACTAGTGCACCGGCATCAACCGAATCAGCCTCGACACCGAATGCTGGTCGAGTCGCTCGTCTATCGCCGTTGAGCAGGAGTGAGCAATGGCGAACGCTGGGGGCGAGCTACAGGACCAAGGCGTATCTGATCTTACCCTCGGGCGTCATGGTTCACGGCATTCTACGCATCGGGTCGACCACGATCGTTTTTGAAGGCGAGTGGGTGTGCACGTTGAAGAACTTGTCGGAGAACACGGTGGAGTTTGGACGTGGCAGCGGCGCGGTGTCAACCCTGGGCGATGCGTACGTTTCCCAACTGAAGCGCCGTGTCTGGGGCGTGCGCGTAATTCGTGTGATCCATCGTCGACGATTCTTGTTGGATTCCCAGAACGGTCTCGAAATCTACTTTGTCGACGGCAGCTCGTGTCTCTTTGGATTTGAATCTAACGGCGAGGCTGATCTCGTGTATGCAACGCTTCGAGAACGCAAGCCACCATGTTTAGCGAAATGGGGCAAACGCATTCTCAGTGCGGACCGCATGTTTGGGAAAAGCAAGTGGACCGAGATGTGGGTGCGCCGGGAGATCAGCAACTTTGAGTATCTGATGCTGCTCAACGTCTCGGCGGGACGATCGTACAACGATATCACACAGTACCCCGTGTTCCCGTGGATCCTGAATGACTACGAGTCCACAGAACTCCGGTTAGAGGACCCAACGATTTACCGCGACCTGCGAAAGCCGATTGGCGTGCAAACCCCTGAATCTGCGCAGCGAGTGAAGGACAAGTACGACTCGGCGGACCCGAGCAGCAAGCTACCATCGTACCATTTCTCGACCTCGTACTCGCACATGCGATCCGTGCTGTACTTCCTCGTTCGTCTCGCGCCGTTCACGAGCGCAGCTTTCGGTGTGAACTTTGTCGGCGACAACGCGGCAGCGAACCAGTCTGGCGGGATGCCATTTGGCAGCTCGACCAACTTTGATTCCATCGCTGAGGCTTTCCATAAATGCATTAGCGAAGAAGGGCATTCGTTTGAGCTCCCGCCCGAGTTTTTCTACCTTCCAGACTTTCTCATGAGCGACCGCAACAAGATCCTCGCTGCGAGTGGTGACCAGAGCTCGAGTGTCGGCCCAAGCGGCAGTGTCGTGCTCCCGAACTGGGCGATCTCGCCACACGATTTTGTCCGACAGCACCGCCTGGCGTTGGAGAGTGACTATGTCTCTGAACAACTGCACCACTGGATCGACCTCATCTTTGGCTACAAACAGGCGGGGCGACCTTCGGTGGATGCGCAGAACGTGTACCACGTGGCATGTTACCCCGAGCGGCTGAACCTGGACACTCTGAATGTGGGCGTGCGATCGAAGCTCACTCAGCGTGGCACCATTCCGATCCAGCTCTTTCGCAAGCCGCATCCAATGCGCATGACGCAAGATGGAGCGCTCGAAGCGCGTTTCCCTGCCTCCCACGCGGTGGCGACGCTGTCATCGAGACGCCAAGTGCGTCGTCACGATCTGACGTCCAAGCACACGGAGTCGCTCTCGAGCATCCGATTCTCGAATGCGATGAACCACGGACTCGGACTCAGCGGACCTGGACTTGGAAGTGGCACGGGCATTGGCGCGCACAGCACTGGCAGCAGCGAACTCGGCAGTGTAGTGTACACGACAGATAGCAGCGGCATCGTGATGGCGAAGAGGTACCTCAACTCGGTTCCAGACCAAGCGCGCGTGTGTCCTTTCAGCCTCGTGGACGTCGACCAGTGGTGGAAATTGCCTGCTGGGTGCTTGGTGAGTGAAGGTGTCGTGTTCTACGAACAGATGATCAGTTGCGGGTACTGGGACGGCAGCTGGCGCATTCACTGGTCTGCGGATGGCGAGTTGCTCCAGCGGATTGCGTTCCACAAGAAGCCGATCTTGTGTATGGCTCGCAGCGAGGACGACTTCACTGGCGACCTTGCGCTAGCGTTTGGCAGCGAAGACTGCACAGTTTCGGTGTGGGCGTTGTCGAAGATGGCGGCGACGCGCTCTCGCCGCATGTTCGTGAAGAAAGAGCTCCCCGTGGGCGGGTTGCCGTGGGTGCTTCTCTGTGGGCACACGAGTCCAGTGATCGCAGTCGGACTGAATGTGGACCTCGATGTCGTTGTGAGCTCTTCAAAGGACAACGCGATTCTCATCCACTCACTGCGATCCTCAACGCCGCTGCACAACATTTCGCTGCAATCTCCAGCTCACTCGATCATCACACACATGACGATTTCGCCGCAGGGTGATGCGCTGATCCACTCGATCACTGATGAGCACGACACGACGCGTTCGCGGCGATCGTCCTCGCACCGTCTATCTGTCGCGGAGGACAATTTCAGAACGACACGGAGAAGCGAGAGCTCGGCAGATGACGCGAGACCATTTGACACGCGCCAGTCGGAGTTGTACCTCGTGTCCATGAATGGCCACTTGATCTCCCACGACAAGCTTGTTGGGAGCGGCGACGACGCCAGTCCACAGCTGCTGCTTGACCGAGGCGTACTGTTTACTCGCTCAGGCGAATACATCATCACAGCGACTGCGGTACCGGAAGCTGCGATCGAAGTCCGCGACGCCGGGATGCCGTCGAATGTCGTGCGGCGCATTGAGTGCAAACGCAATTCAGATCTGACGTCGATCAGTCTCTCGCCAGATGAGCGCTGCATCGTCTGCGGGTACGAAGACGGCTCGATTGTTGCCTACGCATTGCACTTTGGCATTGCAGACGGCTGCAAGAACATTGTTGGGCTCGAGAAGAAAGCGCGTGAGCAAGAAGCCGAAGCGCTCGCGCGAGCACACAAGCGCGAATTGCTGCGGAAAGAAGCAGCGACTCGAAAAGATGAGATTATGCAGATCTTTGGAAGCGGCGGACCGACTGTGCAGGGGAAATTGTGGATGAAAGCTGGGAAAATGGCGATGCCCTCGGACCCGCTGTTGGAGACAATGCAAAGCCACTTCACATTGTTGAAGCAGCCGTGTGTGAGTGGTGGAGAAGCGTACGAAGAGCTGATCAAGGATTTGTGGCATGCGATCTACTCCCAGCAGCCGTTCCACAAGGAATCGTCGCGCTCAAGCATCGGGTTTGTGATTGAGGAAGAGGGGAGTGGCAGCAGCAGTAGCGCCACAGATGCACCGATCGATTCGCTCCAGGACTTGCAGTTTGAGCGTGTGGGCGAGACGTGGAGTCGCTTGGGGTTCCAGCGTCCAGACCCGACGACGGATTTCCGTGCGGGCGGCATGCTCAGTCTGCGCTGCCTCGTGTACTTTGCGTCGCACTACACGGATCAGGCGGTGAAGATGGTCACGAGCCAAGTGCCAGGGTCACACGAGAACACGTACCCATGGGGACCCGCGGGCATCAACATCACGTGCATGGTCGCGCGTCTTTTCTGGAAGTTTGATGGGCAAATTGTGCGTGAGCGAGCGTTGAACTGGCCGCTATTTGCCGACAGCGAAGCGTTCTACCAAGTGTTCTCGGAAGGTACACCACACAGACTGACACGCTCTTCTGCTTTCTTTGTACCACGAGGTTCTTGTGATGGCGAAGCTAACCGTTTTTGTGCTTTCTATGTGTTACTCCTGTCTAGTGTTTGTCTTGTTTGATTTCCTGTGGAAGCAAATGAACGCGAACTACGGCGGCTTTTCCTGTGAGTTCAGAACTTCCAGCCATGTTGATTGTGCTGTGCATCTGATGGCATTGGTGTGAACGAGCTCTAACGACCATCTCTCTCTCTTTCTGTTGTTATTTATTGTTTGCAGTGGTGATCCAAGCGACAACCGAGCGAGTGCTGGACGTGCTGGATGAAGCCAAGGGCGACATCCAGGCTGTGATCGTGGAGCTTCGCGCGCAGAGTCTCTCTCAAAGAGTGAGCCGCTCGAGGAGACCGTCGTCTCGGTCCATGGAAGATTTCCTCTCGACCATGAACTCGAGCATCTCGGGCTTCGGGTCGATGTCATCTGCGAACACTGAGACCACGCGACACAGCTTCACGAGTACGAGCCTGCTTCCGTCGTCCCCACCACCGTCGAGCGATGGAGGCTTCATGTCGAGACTGTCGTGGTCATCTTCGTCTGCCACAGCGGCCGCACCACCTCTGATCCCAGATCTGTTGGACTTTGGCTCGCCTCCGCGTGCTGCGTCGTTCTCTTCATCATCTTCGTCGTCGATGTCTTCATTTGCAGCGGCTCCTGCTGGCTCGCAAGGATCAGCGCCGCCGGCGATTGCGAATCGGAGGGCGAGCGGCTCTTTCAACGGCGTGACGTCGTTGGATCCGTTCGCAGGCAACGACTTCCGAGGGCTCGAGGTGAAGCCTGCGGCAGCAGCAGACGAAGTGGACCAGAGCGAAGACCCATTTGCGTGTTTGATGTAGAAAAAAAGCATGGTATTGCAGCAGCGCTGAGACTGTGTACGTAAAGCGAATGGAGTAGAGAAAACAGCGGATAGATGAACAAATATGCAAATGCAGCGACGTACTTTTCTGTGTGAAGTGATGGTGGTCGTCATTGCGTGTCAACAGCTTTGGTGGTGATGCAGCGTTGGATAAACCTTGCAGATTGTGGCGTGACTCAAAACCGTAATCAGATAAACATCAAGTCTATATTTCGTAATTAATTGCCTTTGTCACGTTTATATTTGTAGCTTTTGCTTCTACAAATTACAGATCTAGCCATCACTCACTCACCCCTTGCACTTCACGTCAAATTGCCCAGTCTCTGGCGAACTTGAAGAACGGGAAACAGACCAAAAGGGAAAGCATCCAATCCGCGCGGCTGACTTGTCTGTCTTCAGTATCGGAACTCAAACAGGCACTTCCGCATTTCCGTATCCACCACACAAGTGAGAGAGAGTCAAAAGGGAAAGCAACAGCAGCATGTGGCGGAACGTGAGCTCGTCCCGCCGCGCAGCGGCCGCTGGCGTCGCACGCCGATCCGCGATGGTGCCACGCTCGATCACGGCAACGCTCCAAGGGCAGCAGCAACAGCAGCGCGCGCTGAGCACCAAGCTGGACGCCGACGCGTACCCGCCCGAGTGGGTCAAGAACGCCACGAAGGAGCTCAAGGGCAAGGACCCGACGCAGCACCTCGTGTGGCACACGCCCGAGGACATCCCGATCAAGCCGCTCTACACGAAGAGGGATCTTGCGGTGAGATGCGACGCTTTGCTGGTTTGCGTTGGGAAAAGAATGAGAAAGATGGCGTTTTAGCTCGGCTGAACTGACTTTGTATGTTGATTTGATGCGGAATGATAGGACCTAGACGTTGCGCAGTCGCCGGGCACGTTTCCGTACACGAGAGGACCGTATGCATCGATGTACACGGCGAAGCCCTGGACCGTCCGTCAGGTATGTGTTTGCTTGTCGCTTTGGATCTATCAACGCCTCTTCTTCAAATGGGGAGCAGGCGTGGCGTCGTTTCTATGCTCCCTTTTCCCCCCAAAATGCATCGTGATGCTAACCCTTTGCTCTTCTTATCGTGCATGCTGCCAATGAATGCTGTTTGCTTCCTGATAATGGTGAACTCTCTTCGACATAACAGTATGCTGGTTTCAGTACGGCTGAGGAGTCCAATGCGTTCTACCGAAAGAATCTTGCGGCTGGTCAGCAAGGTCTCTCGGTGGCGTTCGACTTGGCGACTCACCGTGGCTACGACTCGGACCACCCGCGTGTGCGTGGCGATGTCGGCATGGCCGGTGTACCGATCGATTCTATCGAGGATATGAAGGTTTGTGGTAGATCGATCGAACTGCTGAAGATAAGCATTCGAGTTGTATTACTGACCCATGGCTGTTTGTTGAATACAAACTTCCTCTGTTTTGTGTGTTGGAGCAGATCCTGTTCGATGGTATTCCACTCGACAAGATGTCGGTGTCGATGACCATGAACGGTGCCGTGCTGCCTATCTTGGCCATGTACATCGTTGCTGCGGAAGAGCAAGGCGTGGACCAGAAGCTTCTTTCTGGTACGATCCAAAACGATATCCTGAAGGAGTTTATGGTGCGAAACACGTTTATCTTCCCGCCGAACCCGTCGATGCGCATCATCCAGGACATTTTCGGCTACACTTCTGAGTACATGCCGAAGTACAACTCGATTTCGATTTCCGGGTACCACATGCAAGAAGCTGGTGCGGATGCACGTCTCGAGCTTGCGTTTACAATTGCTGACGGCATCGAGTACGTGCGTGCAGCCGAGGCTGCGGGTTTGGATGTCGACGCGGTGGCTCCGCGTTTGTCGTTCTTCTTTGCGATTGGCATGAACTTCTACATGGAGGTTGCGAAACTGCGCGCTGCGAGAACCCTGTGGGCAAAGCTGATGAAGGAGAAGTTTGAGCCGAAGAACCCAAAGAGTTTGCTGTTGCGAACGCATTGCCAGACTTCTGGCTACTCGCTCACTGAGCAAGATCCGTTCAACAACATCATCCGAACGACAGTGGAAGCCATGGCAGCTGTGATGGGAGGTACGCAGAGTCTGCACACGAATGCGCTGGATGAAGCTCTTGGCTTGCCGACGGAGTTCAGCGCGCGTATGGCGCGTAACACGCAGTTGATTTTGCAGGAAGAGACGGGTATTCCGAGGGTGGCTGATCCATGGGGAGGCTCGTACTTGATGGAGTCGTTGACGAACGAGCTCGTCGATGCGGCAATGGAAGTGATCAACGAAGTGGAAGAACTCGGTGGCATGGCAAAGGCGATTGAGTCCGGAATGGCGAAGCTTCGAATCGAGGAGAGTGCGACGAAAAAGCAAGCCCGTATCGATTCTCGCGAGGAGACGATTGTCGGAGTGAACAAATACGTTGTCAAAGATGCCGATTCGGTAGAAGTGCTGTCGATTGACAACACGATGGTGCGCAAGAAGCAGATCAAGCGGATCGAGGAGACGAAGAAGAACCGCGATGAGAAGGCTGCTCAAGAGTGTCTCCGGAAGCTGCGCGAATCTGCTGCCCTCACTGAAAGTACTGGAGCAGGCAAGCACCCAATGAACTTGTTGAAGCTTGCCGTGGACGCAGCAAGAGCTCGTTGCACTGTCGGTGAAATTTCTGATTCGTTGGAAACCGTGTGGGGTCGTCATATCCCGAAGGTACTGCACTGCACCCATTTTTCTCGCTCAATCGAGGAAATAATGCCGAGTCTTAACATCTTGTCTGCTTGTATCTGTTTGTAGAGCTCTGTGGTGTCTGGCGCGTACCGTTCGGCGTATCAGCACAACGAAGAGGCTGAAATCGAGTACAACACTTGTGTGAAGGAGATCGAAGAGTTTGCTGAGCGCCAAGGTCGTCGCCCTCGTCTGCTGGTTGCCAAGATGGGGCAAGATGGCCACGATCGTGGCGCGAAAGTGATCGCATCGGGCTTTTCGGATCTGGGCTTCGATGTCGACGTTGGTCCTCTGTTCTCGGTACGTGTGCGTGTGTAGAATGAAAGTGAGATCACGAATGTTGCTTGAGGACTAACTCTCCTTCCGCTCTACGCTCATTAGACCCCAGAAGAAGCTGCTCGCCAAGCAGTTGACGCGGATGTGCACTGTATTGGTGTCAGCTCCCAGGCTGCTGGTCACAACACACTCGTTCCTGCACTCATCGAGGCGCTCAAGAAAGAAAACGCTGAGCACATTCTGGTCATTTGCGGCGGAGTGATTCCACCAAAGGTACTGCGCTCGCTGTAATTTGCTGACGACATACTGCCACGTACGTGATTAGCTAACGTGAAGGATGTTCATGTGTGTGTTTGAATGAGCAGGATTATCAATTCCTGTACGATCAGGGCGTGGGTGCGATTTTCGGCCCTGGCACGCGCCTCCCAGCTGCTGCAAGTGAGACTTTGAAGGCTATTTACAAGAAGCTAGAGCAAAACAAGGCGAAAGGAATCTAAAGAGAGTGAGTGAAGGGAGCTTCTATCTGGTAAGCTGCGCGTTCTGTTGAGTGTGTGAAGTAATGACAAAAAAAGACGACAAATTTGATTCGACAGAAATGAAGACATTATAACTCCAAATGCTGCAAATACGTCAATGTGGCTTAGACAAGTGTGTGTCCATGCTGGTAGGTATGTGCTTGCTGCCCACATTGCTACCAGTCTCACCCTGATCTTGCATTCGATATTGATATTCGTGAAAGAACGTGAGGGATCTTCTTACAGCCATGGACGATCAGAAAGTGTTCGTGTCTGTGTTTGTAGGAATGATGGCCGGCAACTCAAGCAAAGACCAGTCGAAATCAAATGATGGTGCGGGCATGTATTTATATTCAATCCGAGCTCAGAATCATGCGGCATTTATATCTATCTACTGACGCTCAGCGGACTCCGTTGACAATCACAGGCTTTCCCAAACTCGCCGACCATAATCGTGGGTCACGTGTGGCAAGCACGGAAATGCAAAAAACACTTCGCTGCATTGGGTTGAAGGCATTCTGGGAGAGATGCTCGCGCGCATGGGCTGGAATCCACGTCGAGCGTCGCGGTAAATACTCCGTCCAGCGACTGCATCAGCTCATCGCCTACAAGCGCTCGACAACGCTCACCCACGCCTGGATTGTTCTGCTGGTGACCCCGCTACCATGCCTCGCTGCAATCACGCTGCTAGACTGCATCCCGCTAAAGCCACCAAGTATGAGGATTGGACACAGCCGCCTGCTTTGTCTGCGCACGGTGTTGGCGGGCTGGTGGTTGAATGGCTCGATCGTGGCGCAACTACGCCAAAATGTGAGTCGATTGCCAATTACCAATGCGCAGATCGGCTGGATGTCGTTATTGGGTTCGACCTGTGGTACAAGCTGCTCGTTTGCCGTATCCAGCCAAGTTGGGTACCCTCTGCCATTCACACTCGCACTGAGCGCACCCCCCCCGCTGCTGTTATGTTGGCGATTTGCTTCTCTGTTATCTGGGGAGAGCTCTTTCGAAGCTGCTAGCAAGCGAGGAGCGAACTGGTCAAGTACATCAAGTTGATCTTCAAGAAGGTCGCGCTGGTGTTCATCTACCCCGTCTTCAGCTACGTTTTCACAAGCCTTGGGTCGCAAGAGCAGATAGTGCTTGCGCTACTTCTACCAGCTATGAAAATTGCAGCAAAGAATTGGATCGACGCCAGCGCTGTCGACATCGAAGACTTGAAACCTGAGGTGATCATCTTCAACGTCGAGATCTTCCACGCGCTCTACGCGATATACTCGATGCAGTCGGCGACCTCAACAAGTACCATCTTCGTCCTCGTAGTGGTGGACGTGTACTCTTCCTGCGCATCGGTACGTCGGCTGAACTCACTCGTGAAGGCTTAGCGGACGTCTCTCGAAGCGCATATCCGACGACCAAGCAAGCGAATACGTAGCGTTAATTCAGGCCGTGTTGATCACCGTGAAGGCGTACGACGCAGTAAGCCCAGTGTTCATCCTACTCAACACGCTAGCTTTGCAATACCACCGAAGGTATTTCAGGCGGCGCTTTACGCCCTCGAGATCGATGAGAGCGCCGCAGAGAGCCCCGCTATCTGTGGTCAGCCTAGCTCTAGACCAATGCATTCAGTAGCCTCAGTTGTCCCGGTAAGGCAGTCGCAAACCGCACCCGAGCGTCTACAACTCCATCTGAATAATTCAACCAGCGACAAGTCTGTGATACCAGGAGCTCCAAAAGAAACTCAGATTGAATTTACCAGCACCTTTGACAACTCCCAGCCAACAGCACTCACTAACAACGAGAAGCGCATCATTCAAGCCCTCAGCCCGTCAGAGCGACGCCAACAAGTCGAAAACCTGCTCAAGATCCTTCACATAACAGTTACTGCTGTTCATCGAGTACACGGAGGTGATGATCCCGATCGTCTATTGCCTTTACCTGCTCGCCATGAGCCACCTGCCCAATAGAATGTACTACACGCAACTGAAAGACACGGACGCCAACACACTGCACCGCAACGTCACCAATGTAATGTTGTACGTGTCGCTGGAGCTGATGTCGTTCCTGGTGCTGTGCACGGTGCTGTCGCGGAAGCTGGTGGTGTCGAGAATCCACCAACTGGCGTTCGTGCTGGAGACGCAATGGTCGATGGTGCAGGCAAAGCTGCTGCTGTGGGTGGTGTTCGCGGCGCAGATTCCGCTGGAGCACTTTGGCGTGGACTACAGTTTCCAGTTCAAGTGGTTGCACTCGGATCACCAGGGTCAGTAGGCGAGCAAGCCTGCAGTCGCGACATGCACATTCGATAGTGTTGAGTCAGTTTTTTCCCAAAGAATGAGTGGTCTCGCCTTGTCCAGCCTTCTGATGACCACGAGTACATGCGCAAGTGGACATCATTGTGAGCAATTTGAAGAAGTACCTGGTCAATCAATCCACTGAACAGTTGGCGATACTCAAAATCGACGACTAAGTCATGCGTCATGGGTAAACCACCCAGCGCCAGACGAAACACGGTTCTTCCATTAAGCTTCCAGCGCTTCAAGCATCGCATCACCTGAATAAGTTGTTTGACCAGATCACGCCTTGCGACTCTCAACGCTAGCGCGTGTTTCATGATAGCGAAAAGTGGTTTTCCGATCCAGCCAATCACTGCTAGAATTCGGTTGACGACATTCGTTTTGAAAGCGAATGCTGCTGCGTGTCGTCACTTCCCAAACTCCCAAGAGCAAAGAGTGCAAGATAAGGAAACCTCGCGACGCGTTGCTCTGCTTTGCACTGCCCACCAAAGGCGAGCGAGCAACCCTGATCTTAAAACGGAAAACCGACAGAAAACCCAACCTCGCATTTTCAATTCTTGCCATTTTTTTCTTCTCGACTGACTGGAGAGTTTGCTTGTTGCGAGTCATTGCGCCATCTGCGCCGCTCAAGTCACATCTTCATCCTGTTGTCAGTGGTGTGTGTGTGTTAGTACTAGGTCGCCCACACGTGGCGAAACCCCGTTCAAACTCCATGGAGCCTTCTACCCAACAGCAGCAGCAACAACATCGTCAAGACTGGGTGGCGTCGCCAATTCCTCCGCTGTGGACGCACAACCAGACGAAGCGAGATGTGCCGAGCGTCGACCCCGCCGCTCACGCGCGCGTGCGAGCGTTCCCATCGTCCCAGGACAACCAAGAGCAGGAACGAATTCGAGAGAATGATCTTGACAGCGAGAAGGAAGACCGCGACAACGATAATGACGACGAAGACGGTGATAACCAGGAGAACGCCTTGTGCACGGAGCTGAAGGCACTACCATCCAGTTTCCAGCTCGTGGCTCCGCAGCCGCGCCGCGTCGTGTCCCCCGAACTGATCTTCTCGAGCGCTGCAGAGAGGTACGCAATTGGTGTGTCGTTTGCCGGACGCTCGATGTGCGGCTGACCAACTCATTCACAATCTTTCGCAGCTTGTCTCGACACAAGCGGCTGCGCTTCTTGGCGCCGAACGCGACGCTGTTCCGCCCCATTGTCGCCGACCGCCCGGACCTGGAGATCACGAGCCCGCCCATGCGCTCGGCCAACCCCGTCGTGATGGACTCACGCTTCCAGGGCATGACCAAGCTCGATCTGCGATCGCGAGACGAGAAGGAGGCGCCAGTGCAGCCGTTCTACCCGCGTGCAACCCGCAGATTCTCCCCGCGCTCGTGATTTCTGTCTGCCATGCAGTAGGTCTTCGCATTCTGTATCATACATCGAAATGAAGCAGCAGTCGCATCCAACTTGTGCATCTCTTTCAGCCCGAACGAAGAGCTCCATACCTACCTAGCAGCAGCATGTGCATACAACCTCAGTTTTGAGTGACAACCAATTTCAAACAAGTTCAAAAACCAATTTCTCCTCACAAAAGCATGAAACACAATGATAGCATTTGCATTATCCACAACAAACAAAACTATCACTTGTAACGCGACTCACAGATTCCACTTCCTGTCGCTCGTCCTCTCTCCTCATTCTCTCGGTTGCACACGGCGTTGGACTTGACCATTGGCTAAAGAAGCAAAACATGCGAATGGTTCCTCGTTCCGCACGCGCAGCCGAAGC
Source organism: Globisporangium spiculum (assembly GCA_023335655.1). NCBI lineage: Eukaryota > Oomycota > Peronosporomycetes > Pythiales > Pythiaceae > Globisporangium > Globisporangium spiculum. The sequence goes on from JAADVO010000042.1 coordinate 25,663, forward strand.
AAACGCGGCACACGAGCAGAGACGGCATCGGGAAAAGAAACTCTTTCCCCAAACGGCATCTCCATCGTCCAAATGAACCGTAATTCCTCCGAGAGAGAGAGAGAGAAAGAAATCGTAGAAGCGGCGACAGGAGCAGCAGATGAAGGTCTTCAAATCAGCGCCGCCGGCACACAAAACCTTGGATTGGATACCCTAGACCAGACTCGCGCTTACACAACGCGGTCGTACGCCAGAATTGGCGCCAACCAGCGCTCCGTCTCTTCCAAGCTCAGATTCTTGCGCTGCGCGTACTCAGCCACCTGGTCCTTGCCTACCTTGCCGACAGCAAAGTACTGCGACTCCGGGTGCGCGAAACACAACGCACTGACGGCAGAACCTGGGAGCATCATGTAGCTGTCGGTCAGCTCCAGCCCAATGAGCTCCGTCGCCTTGAGCAGATCCCACAACGCACGCTTCTCCGTGTGATCTGGCTGCGAAGGGTAACCTGGCGCAGGACGAATACCGTCGTACTTGACCTTGAGCAAATCTTCCTTGTCCAGAACTTCATCGGCAGCGTAGCCCCAGTCGTTCACACGCATTTCGCGATGGATGTACTCTGCGAACGCTTCCGCAAGACGATCGCCAAGCGCCTGAGACATGATCTTGTTGAAGTCATCGTGCTCAGCTTCGTACTTCGCAGCCATCTCTTCGACGCCAAACACGCCGACGGCAAAACCGCCAATGTAATCTTGGGTTCCCGTGCCAATTGGCGCGATGAAGTCCGCCAACGACATGTACGGGTCGTTTGTCTCCTTCTCAGCTTGCTGACGAAGCATGCAGAACTTGGACACTGGCGTCTCGGGTTGGTCTGGGTCGCACACGATCACATCGTCGCCTTCACGGTACGCGGGGAAAATGCCCGAGACACCGCGCACTTGCATGAGTTTCTTGTCGATGATCTCCTTCAGCAGTTTCTGCGCCTCATCGAAAATCTTCTTCGCTTCCGCGCCGACGTGCTCGTCATCGAAAATCTTTGGGTACCCACGGTTTGGGTAGCGACCACGCAGCTCCCACGTCTGGAAGAATGGGTTCCAATCGATGTATGGCACCAATTCCTTGAGATCCAAGTCTTGAATCACATGGAGCCCAACGCGGTTCAGCTTCTGGTACGGCGGGTTGTTCACAAAGTCAATCTTGAAGCCCTTGTTCTTCGCATCACTGTAGCTGATGAGCTTGATGTCATCCAGGGACGCGTAGTACTCTTCACGGAGCTCTTCGTAATCTTCCATCAACTCTTCGACAAAGTCGTCGCGCTCTTCGTCTTTGCGAAGAAGGTTACCGACAACGACAACACTTCGCGAAGCATCCAAAACGTGGATGACTGGGTGGTCTGGAGTCGAGTAGTGAGGCGCGACCTTCACCGCAGCGTGCATCTTTGACGTCGTAGCACCGCCGATCATTAGTGGGATGTTCATGCCCGCCTTGCTCATTTCGCGAGCGACGTACACCATTTCATCCAGCGACGGCGTGATCAGACCCGACAAACCGATGATGTCCACTCGCTCTTCACGAGCAACGCGCAAAATGTCTTCACACGGCACCATGACGCCCATGTCGATGATCTTGTAGTTGTTGCAGCCGAGCACGACGCCGACAATGTTCTTGCCGATATCGTGGACATCGCCCTTCACCGTCGCCATGAGCACTTTGCCGGCATACTGGGAGTCTTCGTCCTCGACCTCGTTCTCAATGCCGTTCGCTGTGTTTGCCAGTCGCTGCTGGTTCTTCTCCTCTTCCATAAACGGAAGCAAGTACGCGACAGCCTTCTTCATCACGCGCGCTGACTTGATGACTTGCGGCAGGAACATCTTACCAGCCCCGAACAAGTTGCCTACCACGTTCATGCCGTCCATCAGCGGCCCTTCGATCACATCCAGAGGACGCACAGAGACCTTGCGCATCTCTTCCACATCTTGATCGATGTACTCCGAAATACCCTTCACAAGCGCATGCGTCAGACGCTCGCCTATCGGCTTGAGGCGCCACTCTTGCTGGCTTACCGCAGCGACCACGCCGCCCTTCTTGGCCGCTTCCAGCTTCTCTTTCTCAATCAAAGATCGATCAAGCAGCGCCTCCGTGGCGCCCGGGTGACGGTTCAGCACGACGTCTTCTACCAGCTTGAGCAAGTCCGCTGGGATGTCGTCGTACACTTCAAGCATACCGGCGTTCACAATACCCATGTCCATACCGGCTTTCACGGCGTGGTACAGGAACACACTGTGGATGGACTCACGGATGACGTTCACACCACGGAAACCGAACGACAGGTTCGACACACCACCACTGATCTTGCAGTACGGGTTCTGCTCCTTGATGACGCGGCACGCATTGATGAAGTCCACACCGTAGTTGTTGTGCTCCTCCATACCCGTGGCGACAGTCAAAATGTTTGGATCGAAGATGATGTCTTCTGGCGGGAACCCCACCTCGTTCACCAAAATGTCGTACGAGCGCTTGCAAATGCGCACCTTCTCCGCCTCCGTCGCGGCTTGGCCGTCTTCGTCGAACGCCATGACGACCACAGCAGCACCGTGACGCTTGACAATGCGCGCGTGTTCACAGAACAGATCTTTGCCGACCTTGAGCGAAATACTGTTCACAATGCACTTGCCCTGGACGCACTTCAAACCAGCCTCGACGATGTGGAACTTGGACGAGTCGACCATGAACGGCACTTTCGAGACATCAGGCTCCGTGACGGCGATTTTCAAGAACCGCTCCATGGCAGCGACACCGTCAAGCATGCCGTCGTCGACGTTCACATCGATCACCATCGCACCGTCTTCGACTTGCTGGCGCGCAATGTCCATCGCAGTACCGTAGTCGCCCTTCATGATCAACTTCTTGAATCGGATCGAACCGGAAATGTTGCAACGCTCACCAACGTTCAGGAAGCTGAAGCGCTCTTTCGTCACGATAAGGTCTTCAAGACCAGAGAGCCACATGAATGGATCACGCGGTTCCGGCAGCGGACGCGGAGGGTACTTGGCACAGACATCGGCGATGGCTTTGATGTGCAAAGGCGTGGTGCCACAGCAACCGCCCATCATGTTGATAAGCTGGTCCTTGCAGAACTCTTCGCAGTATTCCGCCATGAGCTTCGGGCCGTCATCGTACCCGCCCATCGCGTTCGGAAGACCGGCGTTTGCGTACACCGACACGAAGCACTCGGCGACGTTCGAGAGGCGCTGCAGGAACGGCTTCATCTGGTTCGCACCCAGCGCGCAGTTCAGACCGATGCAGAACGGCTTCGAGTGGCGTAGACTCACGTAGAACGCCTCCGTCGTTTGCCCCGAGAGCGTGCGACCGCTCATGTCGACAATCGTACCGGAGATGAACAGCGGCAGCTTCTTGCCCGTCTTCTCCTGGTAGAGATCCACCGCGTACACCGCCGCCTTGGCGTTCAGTGTGTCGAAAATGGTCTCCACAAGCAGAATGTCACTGCCACCGTCCACCAGACCTTCAATCTGCGTGTAGTACGCCTCGACCAGCTCGTCAAACGTCACGTTACGGAAACCCGGGTCTTCGACGTTCGGCGAGATGGACAACGTTCGGTTCGTTGGTCCGATCGAGCCGGCAACGAAACGCGGCTTCAGCGGATTCTTCGCCGCGACTTCGTCGGCCGCTTGGCGCGCAATCCGTGCAGACTCGTAGTTCAGCTCGTACACAATATCTTCCATCTTGTAGTCTGCCTGCGCGATCGTCGTCCCGGAGAACGTGTTCGTGCCGATCATCTGCGCCTCGCCGATCTCCATGTACTCCGTATGGATTTTGTGGATGATCTGCGGCTGCGTGAGCGAGAGCAGGTCGTTGTTACCCTTCACGAGCATGCTGTAGTCCTTGAAGCGCTCGCCGCGGTAGTCTTCCTCCGAGAGCTTGTACTGCTGGATCATCGTGCCCATGCCGCCGTCGAAGATGAGCGTGCGCTGCTTCATGAGCGCCGCGAGGTACTGGAAGATGTCGGTCTCGCCGCGGATGAACGGCTGCTGCAGCATCGCGACGTCTGCGTCGGTCACTTCGCGCGAGAACGTGTACGTCATCGTGAGCGTCGCGAGCAGGAGAAGGTTTGGGAGAGTGATGAACTGAACTGTAGTATGTGTGCTGAAGTCAGATGAGCGAGCGAGCGAGTGACAGAGAGACGAGAGAAGAAGAGGAGTAGAGAGAGCGAAAAGCGGCCGGTAGCAGCGGCGCGCGAGTCGGTCAATCGGCTGAGGCTTCTTCTTCTGCTGTCAGCTGTCTGCTGTGGCTTGGCGTCGATTTCAAAGACTGGCTGAGCTGACGAGACAGCGGGACAACACGCAAACACGGGCAGGCAGATTTTTCCGTAAAAACGGAAGGGTAGCAGATTTGTATCGCGAAGTTAAATCCCAGTCAAAGAGAGAAAGGGTACACAGGCGTAATTACGAGCTTAGCGTAAAAATGAATGAAGTTCATCTCCTGCCGCATCGACTCATTTTCCGACAGTCCAAAATGACAGCTGGTGTCGAAATTGAGAGAAACTGAGCACGGATTTAGAAGAAAGGATTCGATGCTCGAGTGAATGCGTTTTTAGCGAGAAGCAATGATTCGTTTATTATGATTTGGTGTTCGTAAGGTGGACAGTCAAAATTGTCACCGAAGGGTTTTGCGGTTGCACGGCTTTGCTCGCAAGATTATTTTGAGAGAGGCTCGGTCGATGCAATCAAAATGTACACGTCTACAATCACGAGGAAGGTGATAGTGGCTGCGCGCTTGATCAATGACAAACGAGACGAATTCGTTCATTGTCTGTCTATCTATCGAGAAAGGAACAGAAGTGAGCCAGAGGACATTGGACAGGGCGTCGTGCTACAGAATTGTCGTATAAACCCCCTATTGGGATTCTTGTCTCGACGAATCGTAGGACACGCGCGACACTTGCCTACAAGAGTACACTTGCTGCTAACTGGTATTGGTCATCTCGTACTCATACTGAGGCGTGGAGAAGAAGACGGCTCTGGAAGTTTCATCTGGTCGAGATCGTTCTTGAGACACACAACGCGGTTGATGAGCAGATCCTGGCGGCGCATGGCTTCCTCTAGCAGTAGCGTGATGTCATTGATCACGAGCGCCATCGCGGGCGAGATGCTAATTTGGTTTGAGTCGCGGCGCGAGGAGCTATTGAGACGCGAGGAAGTGGTCGCGCGCGCGGGGATAAAAGGGTCCGAGGTCCGCCGTTCCGCCTGCTGGATGCGCGCGAGGGAGCTTGTCGCAGCGTTCCCCATCGAGAGGCGCGAGTAGCTGGTTTTTCGACCGGTTGGTGAAAGGGAGAGCGAAGGACGCGGGAGCTGTGACTGTTGACGCAGCGGTGGTTGCTGCTCGTGCTGATGTTGCTCGTGCTGATGTTGCTCGTGCTGATGTTGCTCGTGCTGATGCTGCTCGTGCTGATGCTGCTCGTGCTGATACTGCTGACCCCCGAGTGAGGCGATTTCATTCGCTTCTCGCATCAAACTCGCTTTCTTCAGGTCTTTGAGAGGCACCGCCTGTGGATTTCCCATCGGCATCGCTCTCCCCTTGGCGACTTGCGCCATCTTGGTCTGCATAGCGGGATACAGCGACAGCGCTTCAAGGAAGCGATTCCTTGACAGCATGCGCAACTCACAGAAGCAGAGCGTGCGCACCGACGCAGTTCTGCGATTGTCGGGACTGAGGATCGCCATCTCGCCAAAGTACTGGTTCTCGCCCAAGATCCCAATCTGCACCTTGTTGCGTTGCACTTCGACTGCACCGCGGAAGATGAAGAACATCTCATGACCAATCTCGCCTTCGATGATCACATCTTCAAGTGGCGCAAAGTGGATCATGCGCATGTTGAGCGCGAGCTCCATGAGGAAGTTCGGCTCGCTGCCGGTGAAGAATGGAAACTTGCGTAGAAACTGGTCGTTGATGCTGAGCGCGATCTTTGAGCGCAACTTCGAGGATAGGTCGCCGAGGATCTGCTGCTCCGAGTTGAGTTTGCTCTCGCGCGAGAGCCGTGTGTTGTGGTAGAACTCGCGGATCTCCATGCGCAGCTTCATGGGCAAGTCGCGCGCGCTCATGTATTCGTTCACTTCGTCCATCTTTTGGCGGAACCGCGTCTCTTGGATCGTTAAGCTGGACACCAACTCGACAATCTGAATCCCACACGTGTAAACGACTCCGTACATGTCAACAGCTTGTTGATTGCACTTGCTTTATTTGTGCAATGCGTTTTGCTGCACTTACGTTTGTGATGCCGTAGGCAAAGATGCCGCCGCCAGTGACCATCGCGAAGATGCTGAACAAGCGCTCGTCCGGGTTCGTGCCAGAGATGTCACCAAAGCCGATCGTAGCCCTTTCAGATGTTAATGATGATTGTTAGCCCCTCGTAAATACCAAGTAGGATATACAGAAGCAAACAACTCGATACTCACAGCGTCTGCACGGCAAAATAGAGCGCTCCGACGTATCGATCCCATCTGCCGGCGTGCGGCTCATCAAGACCCTGGACTTTGATCCAGTTCAACTCACCTTCTCGAGCAGCACCGATGCCGTGGAAGATGCAGCTGAACCAGTGGGAGACGAACGTCACGAGCATGCAGTACTTGAGCAGCGAGCTGAGCGTCGAGCGAATGAAGACCGCGTTCTGGATGCGGCGCAGGATGCGCGAGATGCGAAAGAGACGCAGCAGACGCACGAGTCGCAGCAGCTTGAGCGATTTGTAGACCGAGGAGCTCGACGTCGACCCGTCAGTGGGGAACATGTATCCGTACGGAAGCGCAGCGATCACGTCGACTGCGAACCACGAGTTGAAGTAGTTGGTCGCAGCGAGTCTCCGGTTGTACCGGATCGTGCCGTCGACGTCCACCGCGGTGTTGAACGTCATCGCCTTTTGGCAGAAGAGACACACACACACATACACACACATACACACACAACCAGTCATAAATGCTAGTGTCTGTAGTAGCACAAATCGAAAAGCGTATGACTTACGATGTCTGCAAAGAAAAAAATGTCCACGAGCGTGTCGAAGTAGCTGTCCGTCGAGTCGTCTGCGTTGAACGACACATCAAACTGCAATATTCCGTTCCGAAGCGTCAAAACGCATGGGGTTGAATCCCATCAGTACATGAGAGTAGAGTAGAGTAAACGATTGGCTTAGTAGGAACGTTGGAATCTCTCTCTCACCGGGATGACGAATGCGTTGTAGAAGATGAAGCCGATGCTGACGACGTCCCACGCAAGGCGGAAGCGGCCGAGCGGATTGATCATGCGACTCACATGGCGAACGATATTTGCGTGGCCCGAGACGCTCTTGAGTCGGTGCAGGCGCTTGGACGCCAGTTTACTGGCGGCGCTTGGATTCAGACCATCGTCTAGCGGGGTTCCTCCTCCTCCAGACGTTGCAGCAGCGCCAGCATTGTAGTTCGCCATCTCTTTATTTCTCAGCTCCTCAAGGCTCTCCTCTCTCACGTGCTCGAGCTTTGGCGTGCTCCCCGCCGCGTTGATGTCGTAGTCTTCGTCCGCCTGACTGGCGGTGTTTCCCGCAAAGAACGGTGAGTTGTGCTGCCCTTTGGACGTCGCCGCGCTCACTTTTTGGTAGTTCTCGTACTCCTCGCCGGGCGAGAGCGTGATGTGCATGCCGCGCATCATCGATGGGCTGTTCGTGAGCTCCTCTAGGATGGCGTCGCCGTCTGACATGCCAGCAGAGACCAACGTGGACGCGATCTCGTGCTGCAGCTGCGTGCGGCGGCGAAGGCGCGTCTGATAGAATCGGTCGAGGTCCAAGTCCTGTACGTTAACATCAATCAGGAACAAAACACATGCCGCGTCAGACTCTTTCTATGGCATTCGCAAAGTATGTGCTGGTGCGAAAAAAGGTGCTCTTAGGACCAACCGCCTCGGCCTCGGGCTTGGGGTCGAAGAGCTGCTTCAGTCGCTTGGAGCCGCGCCGCACGTTCATCTGGCATCGCATCAGCAATACAACGGCAGTCAACAAGAGCCCAGTCATCACCGCTTCACACACTACTGATGTAATGAATACGCGATTAGTTGGTTCCCCCACGGAGGAGTCACGTGCGCATGCATCACCTTGGCTCGGTCGATGCTGCGCGCCGGCTGCGAGCCTGTGCTGCCGGCCGGATTCCCTGCATGTGAGTTGGTGTCCGTAGCACCAGCGGCGCCAAGCTGCGAAGGGGAGAGCGGAGGGAGTGACGGCGCCTCGGGGACAATCTTGTTCACGTTCAAACTCATCTGCTGCTGCTGCTGTGGACTTGGGCGACGCACGCAGGGGAAATGCCGAAATGTGAGCCTCGAAAGGGCGTTGTGGAGAGATTAACGGCATTTCCATCATGGATTTCCAGAAGGAGGATCAAACATAAAAAAGGTTTCCAGATGAAGAAATCATCTATTTAAATAGGGTTGGCTCGCGACTTTCTCTTTACTGCGTTACATAAATTAAGCAACAGAGTAAGACGAAAGTCACGAGCCAACCCTATTTAAATAGATGATTTCTTCATCTGGATGTTACGATAATCGAGGATAATGACCACCCCTTTTTGGCCAAAGGAAGCGTTCCGAAATTCTCATTCATACTTGGCGTTTGTATGTATTTCGGTAAATACTCTTTTAGTCAATGCCAATATTGAAAGATTTCCGGAATTTTATACAAACACCAAGTATAAACGGGATTTTCCTGCACAAAGCGGACGCGGAACACGTCCTGCGTCTGCTAGTGCTTTCGAGAAATACGGAACACATATTCCGTATATGAAAAGACCCATTCACACAAAAAGGTTTGTGGGTGCTTTGGGGATCATTCGGGGGTAAAATTGTGAAGATGGGCGAATCCGCTTAAGCGGACTTATGTGAAATAAGAGCAACGAGTTGCAGAAGGCAGTGTGGCATTTCCTTCATTCCTCCGAATCCTTCTTGCTCGTCTCGTTCTTCTCGTCATCGTCTCCTTCGCTTTCAACTGCTTTCCCAGTAGCTGCAAGTATGAATGGGTTGATTTTGTGGTAGATGGATGGGTCTGGGGTCTCTAAGCGTAGTACTGCAGAGTTGCCTTCTTCTTCGCCGATACGACCGAGATGCCCTCCATAAAGTCTTCGTGCTTGATCACCGTCGAGTCACGGCGTAATGCCAGCATACCGGCTTCCACACACACCTACAAAGAGAAACACACAAGTTGACTTAGTACATGTTTACTCGCAGGGTTGGTTTCATCAAAGAGAGAGAAAGAGAGAGAGAGAGAGAGAGAGCAGCGGATTACACTTACCGCTTTCAGTTGGGCTCCGTTAAAGTCGTCTGTGCAACGAGCAAGCTCATCAAAGTTTGTGTCTAATAGGAAGGAAAGCAAGCAGGTCAGCCACTCAGTCCATGCAACCGGTAACCAACCGAATGAAAAAGCTGCTAGCTATAACAAGTCGTACCTTCGGTGTCCACGTTCATCTTGCGCGAGTGAATCTGCATAATGCGAGCGCGCGCTTCCTCTGATGGGTGTGGCAACTCGATCTGTTCGCAAAACAACAGAGCAACTTCGACCATCAGTACTCCACTCAAGTCAAGTACACCATCAAAAGAAAACTGATATCGCCGCACCTTTCGATCGAGGCGACCAGATCGAAGCAGCGCCGGGTCGAGCACGTCCGGTCGGTTCGTTGCGGCGATGACCTTGATGTTCGTGTTGCTCGTGAACCCATCAAGCTGGTTGAGGAGCTCCAGCATCGTTCGCTGCACTTCTCGGTCGCCCGACTGTTCGCCGCCGAAACGCTTCGTACCGATAGCATCCAGCTCATCAATAAAAATAATCGCGCCGCCACGCTTTTGGTCTTTGCACTTTTCCTTGGCGAGTTCGAAAGCATCGCGAACGAGCTATGACCACAAGCAACATGCACAAGGTTAGAACTGTTTCGATTAGCCATACCCGCCCGTCACACATCCACTCAAGCGTACCTTGGCGCCGTCACCGATAAACATCTGCACGAGCTGTGGCGCAGCGAGCTTCAGGAAAATAGCGTCGGTTTGCTTGGCACACGCACGAGCGAGCAGCGTCTTGCCCGTTCCAGGAGGACCGTGTAGGAGCACGCCCTTTGGTGGCTGAATGCCGATCGCGTCGAATTTCTCCTTGTGGGTCATCGGCAGCACAACCGCTTCAATGAGCTCCTGGATCTGCTTGTCCAGTCCACCAATATCGCTGTACTCTTCCGTTGGTTTCTCATCGACTTCCATGGCCTTCACGCGCGAATCGTACTCTGCCGGGAGCTTCTCAAGAATCAAGTAACTGTCCTTGTTCGTGCCCACCAAGTCGTTCGGGATCAGGCTCTCTGAGTCCACGAGACCAGGGATTGGGAGGAAGATCGTCTGGCGCGTCGACGTCTTGATCACCGCGCTCTTTCCCTTGCGTTGCGCGTCCACATCGGTCGCAGCTCCGTCCTGTTCGTCCTCATCGTCCTCCAGCTCTAAGATCTATCACCACAAACACAATAGCACACCGAGAAGAATTAGCAACCAGTCCGATCGGCAGACACATGGCAATCCACCCACAGTAGGTAGATAGTGCAGGGTATCCAAAATAGCACTTACTTCGACGACGTTGCCCACCAAGTACGGCAGCTGCTTGTTGAGCTTGACCTTCTCGTTATTCTCCTTGATGCGCTCGCGCTGCGAGTTGGACTCGTGGTTGATGCGCTGGATGTCGCTGCGCATGATGCGGATGTCGTTGTCCAGCAGGCGAATGCGCTGGCGGAGCTCTTCGTTCGACATGAGCAGGATCTCCGGGTCCAGCTCCTCCTCGGCGTTGCCCCAGATCTCGTTCGACTCGAGGGTGCTCATCGTGCCTCGTTCGCTGCTGCTTCTGTTCTTCTTGGCCTTCTTCCTAGTTGATTGCCTTGCGCGTGCGCACAGAGAGATGATGTAGAGATGGAGAGAGAGCTTGCTTGCTTTAGCTCACGCTCGTCCTTCTTCCTTTCGCTTCGCGTTTGCTTTGGACAAAGATTTCCTCCCCCTTTTTCCAACGCATTGCTTCGAGAACAACATTTCAGCGAATCAGCAGCCGCGAATTATTCATATTGCATATTATTGGCTGTAGTGTGTACTATTTATAACGAATGATACGCCGTATGTAGATGTCGATAGTGATGATTCGCTGAAATGTTTCTCTCAAAGCCAAACGCGATCTTTGGTGATGCAATCCGATCAAGTTCAGTTCAGTGACTAGTGAATTCGTGCCATGTCACTATTTTTGTGCCATCTTCAGCTTCCTTTGATTTTTTTCTCTCCTCCCTATACAAACTTGCCCTTCCATCGCGTCACGCAGCTGACACTGACAAAGTCCTCCTCGCCGCCACCATTGCTTCCATCACCCGCGCCAGGGCTCTTATCGGATTTCGCTGCCGTTTTCTTTGTCAGAGGGTCTTCCGGAGCGCACGACGTGATCGAGATCTCTTTCGTGTCGGGGTCCTGCGATATTCGCACCTCGGCATCTGCGCGAGGAAAAGAAAGACAACAAGATAGCATGAGCATCGGTCGCAAGTAAATCAAATCGAGTGAAAGTTCGGAAACGTACCTGGATTGAATGGGCGTAGATAGCGCAACAATTTGGACTTCAGCAGCTGGATCGGACCGGTTTCGACGTTGCGCGCGCCGTATTTCGCAAAGATCTTGCTCGACGTGACTTTCCCGCCCACTTTGGCAGAGCGCACTTCGTAGTGCATCGAGTCCAGTCGGGACATGTAGTTTGCGATGCCGTCCTGCACGACAACATCAACTTGATCAATTAAGAACTCCAGAGGGCTTTATGTTTAGGAAAGCATAAGATAAACGCACCTCGATCCACAGACGGTGCCAGTAGATGCCGCGGTAATTCTCGTCCAGCTGGGAGAGTTTGAGAGCGATGATCTGTGAGATGTGAACTTGTTCGAACGGGAGGAATGGAATCACCTGTGGGCCACGTAACCACACACAGAGAATGGATGAATGCTGTTAGTGCCTGCATAGCGTTGACTTAGGAACAGCAACTCCAGCGGGGGGAGGCTAGCGTACCTGGTTGATCATTTTGCCGAAATTCAGGCGCTTCCACTGCGCATCTAACGCCGACTTGACCACTTTCTCTAGTGTAGCCATCGGCACGTCCTCTCGCCGTTCATACTGGATCATCACGTGCTCCATCTCGACAACGCCGATGTCGGACACCAGCACAAAGATCACCTGTACGCACAAAGTTAGAGTCAATGACCATTTACTTCTCACAGACCTATCCAGCGTTCAGCGCCTTACGTTGCTCGTGTCAATTTTTCGAGAGATGCCGCTCTTGTAGTATGTGAAGAGAGCGCGTGAGCTCAGCGCTTCCATCAAAACTGCAGCAAGAAAGGATTTGTATAATGGTCAGCAAATCCCTCACAGTTGCAAAGAAAATAGGCAATTGGCGTTGACCGTACCGTCCAATGTGTGCGGAATGACTTTCTGCACTTCGTCAATCACAACAACTGCTTTGCCGGAGCAATGGTGCAAATGCTCCGCGAGTCTGCTCGACAAACAGAGCCAGACAATCAGTAAGTGTTCTCGCTAGCGATGGGTTGATCTACATGAACAGCAACCTTCTCACCTTGTCTTGATCTGAGTATGGTACTCCGTCACTGGATTCGTGAAGTTGTCGCTAAAGTCCTCGCCACTGCAGAGATGAACACATAAAAAACATCAGCTAATCACCTCGTAATAACCACTCAGAAGGCAATAATCGTGAACAAAACGCACCGAAAGACCAGCAGCCCCGACGCAACATGCTTTTCGCTGTTTGGAAGTCTTGTGCGGCGCTTAAACAGACTCTCAGCAAGCAAATTCGACATCTCGGTCTTGCCTGTACCCGTTGGCCCCGTAATCGCGAGCACCAGTGGAGATCGGTCTTTGCTCGATGTTCGCCTGTTAGAGCAAGAGCATTCGCTGTCAGCATTAACACAGCAGCCAGTCATAAACACACATACATGGGCTTTGTTACTTACGAGAACTCCCACGCTTCGATCGCGGCAACCACGGACTCCAACGCACGGTCCTGAGCTTTCAAGTGGGTCTGCAAGTAGCTGCGAACAGACTGCGACGGGTTCTCCACAAACGTGCACTGATCTGCTCACAACAACGAAACACAGGCAGCGCACCGCGCAAATGCACAACACACAACACACAAGCACATCAGCACAACACACAGCCGCGTTTTTTGCACTTGTACAAGCGGCACAGATTCATCAGAGCGAAGCAATCGATCCCGTAAACGTGAAAAAGACTTACAGCCAAGTCCTGTGTAGAACCCGAGCACCTCCAGGTACTGCTGCCATGGAATCTCCAGCGCAGCGACGCCCGGTACAAACAGCGCCGCGTGCAGCAGCGTCCCGATCAGTAGCAGCGGCCATAGCAGCAGCAAGCCGCGACGTCCTCTGCGCGCGCGCGTTGTCCTCGTCGTTGTCATCGCGTCCTTCGTCATCGACCCAAAACAGCTAACTAACGATGGCGTTTGAGTTCAAAATGCGCGCTTTCTTCTTTTGTCGCTTGCCCAAAAAGTTGCTGTCGGCCCGGGTCGGGTTTGGTGGTACTCTCGAGCGACATTCGTGCAACATTTCTTGCCGATGGGCAAGTTGAAGTGGGCTGGAAGCTCGCGAGTTTCCAGCCCAAATTCAGATAGCCAGACAGACCCAAGAGCTTCCTTCAATCGCAACCACGTGGCCCTTTCAACATTGTGTCTATCACGAGAACCACAATCTAATATCTCATCCAAGCTTTCTCTCTGAACCTGAGATCGTTTTTATTCAAACTCTCCCTTCCACTTGGTGTCACAGCTCACTCCTGTAAACCCACCTTCCGATTTCGTGTCTTCTGCACAGGAAGTGATGATCACTTGGTTGTCAGTAGGCTCGAACGATATCCGAATCTCTGCGTCTAGTAACACACAAACATCACAAAACAAGTGGCAAGTGGCACCCCCATCATTAGCCTACCCAAACAGATTCGCGTCTCACAAAGTAGCGAGACGTATGTGGAACCTGGGTTGAAAGGACGGATCGAGCGCAGCAGCTTGGATTTCAAAAACTGAATCGGCCCGGTCTCCACGTTGCGAGCCCCGTACTTGGCGAAGATCTTGACGGACGTGGACTTGCCGTCCATTTTCGCGGAACGGATCTCGTACTGCATCGAATCAAGTCTCGACATGTAGTCTGGGAGCTCGGACTGCCAAGACAAGACAATCGAGAAACACTTCGTTAATGGTTCCCAAGAGTGCAAATAGAGTAAACAACAAAGAAGCGAACGTACATCGATCCAAAGTCGATGCCAGTAAATACCGCGATAGTTCTCATCAAGTTGAGTGAGCTTGAGCGTGATGATCTCGGCAATATGCTCTTGCTCGAACGGAAGGAATGGTATCACCTGCCGCCCAATACATCCAAAATCGGTCAGACTCACTAATTTACAAGTAAAGCACTCGATCTGCCTGTACCTTATCGATCACTTTGCCAAAGTTCAGGCGCCTCCACTGCTCATCCAAAGCGCTCTTGACCACTTTCTCAAACGCAACAATCGGAATTTCGTCGCGGAGCTCGTACTGAATAAGCACATGCTCCATCTCTACCACGCCAATGTCTGAGACAAACACGAATATGACCTGGCATAACAAGTCCACATGTGAATGACTTGTTAGCTCTGAAGACGATCATCCATTTCAAGCTTCCGCAGTGCAATAAATAGCTACTCACATTGCTTGTGTCCGCAGTTTTGATATTGCTGCCTTTGTAATACGAAAGCTGGGCTCGTGAGCTCATTGCCTCCATCAGCACTGCAACAACCACAAGATATAAAACTCTCATTAGAACTCGCCCTTCGTCCTAGAACTTACCATAGCACCAGCCTTACCGTCAAGCGTATGAGGAATCACTTTCTGCACCTCATCAAAGACCACGACGGCGTTCCCGGAGCATTCGCGTAGGTGCTCGGCGAGTCTGCAACCATGCGCGAGCGTGTCAGTGGCACGCTAAATTCATTCTAGACACACACACACACATACACACACTCTCTCTCTCACTAAACTCTCGGAGTAGTAAACGCCCCATACCTGGTCTTGATTTGGTTGTGGTACTCGGTCACGGGGTTGGTGAAGTTGTCACTGAAGTCTTCGCCTCTACAACGCACAAACCAAACATACAACACGACGCCTTGAGCAATCACATATGCTCTACCGAACACAAATCGTCCGCAGCTCACAGCACCCCACATACCGAAACACGAGCAGTCCAGACGACACTTCCTTTTCGCTGTTACGCAGCTTCTTCTTCCGTTTAAAAATGCTCTCGGCGATGAGATTGGACGTTTCCGTCTTTCCCGTGCCGGTCGGTCCAGTGATCGCGAGCACAAGCGGCGTGCGATGCTTTTGCGAGAAACGCCTAGCAGGTTTCATTGTCGATAACGCCACTGTCAGTCGGGGCAAGCGAATTAATAGCAACCATGCGGGGGAGATACGCAGATACAGTCACGTACGAGAACTCCCATGCTTCAATGGCAGCGACGATGGACTCCACTGCTCGGTCTTGCGCTTTCAGGTGGGTCTGCAAGTGGTTGCGCACAGCCTGCGACGGCTTGTCCACGAAGCTGCATTGGTCTACATTGTCCCGCATCCACGACCGCACGCACAAATCCATATTAAAGACACAGCAGCAAGCAGCTCCAATACAAGCATTCAGCGACACAAGCTTGAGCAAAGGCGGAGAATACTCACATCCGAGCCCCGTGTGGTAGCCGACCGACTCGAGGTACTTGCTCCAGCGCGGACTCAGCGCGTCACTTGATACCGGCAGCAGCACCACAAGCAGCAGCAGAGCCGCCAGCAGAGAACGCGCTCTTTTCACTCGCATCATCAGCAGCAGTGGTGTCTTTATACAGCCACCCATCCATCCAGCGTCGCTCTTTGCCTTCTTCTCCGTCGTCTTCTTCGCTTCACGCTTCTGATGCAACAACAACGGCAGTCGAAAGTAAAAAAGGCGCCAACACAATTGGAATTGGCTTCACGCAAAACCAAATCAGTCAAATAGCCGTCTGCTTCTTCAAATTGACGAAATTAGACGCTCGAGTGCCGTAAGCGCAACGTAAGACGAAAACCAGTTTCCTTTCCTATTGTTCGCTACTGAACAATGCGCGCGTGATGGCTGCTTTGTCTTCTTGAAGCGCATGCGAGTGGAGGTACGCGGCTGCGAATGCGTGCATTTCCGTTGCGCGTGCTGGGTCTTGGAAGGCGCTCAGTAGGGCTTGGCACTCTATATTGTAGATGTGTAGATGTGTGATTAGCTGTTTGCATGCGATGTGTAGATCGTGTGCAACGCATCCATTGCTCGCAGCTCACACAATACGGCGTACCGTTTTGAAGACTCGGAGTCATTGGACGACTCGCGACTGCGTTCTCGGATTCGCGTACGAGGATGTCGGACGGCGAGATGTGAATCATGTTCACTGCGTAATTGCGAGACATGTGTGTGTTTGTGCGTTTATGTATGATAATGCGGTCAATGCCAGGAACGAACGTGTCTGACCTCCGATTTGCTGGAATGCCGCGCTGCAATCGATCGCGTCCTGGCGCGAAAGCAAGCGGCACCTGGCGCGTGTTCATCCAAGAGAATAGAAAAGCAAGTGGGTCGCTGTCAGTGGCAAGACATGATATATGGACCGAGTAATGAATTCGTCAGTCGGTCCTGTTCGCCGAACATTGTATCGAACGCGCTGACGAATGGATTAATGTCCTCAGTAATACATACATTTTCAGCTTCAACATGCAGCATCACTGCATGCAAGCGCCAAAATGTATACATAGGCACGCCCAAGAGCGTCGAAATACGTACATGAACGTGCGTTTGCCCATGCTACAGTAGACGCGCAGCACGTGCTCGCCCGCGACGCACTTGAGTGGCTGCGGGAACTTGCGCTTGAAGATGTGCTTGCCGTGCTTCGGGTACACGAACGTCACAATCTGCCGCTCCATGTTGACACTCAGCTCACCGTAGCGCCTCGACTGGCGCAACTTGCGGTGCTCTTGGCCATTGCGCTGCTCGCCGCGGTCCTCCAGCACTAGCTGCGCCGCAAAGCACTCGCGCTTCTTCGATGCTGTTGCCGCCATTTGTATTCGTGTCTGTGACTGTTTAAATATTGATACAAAGCCACACAAGCAAGTGCAACTTGCTCTTGGCGCGCGCGTTGTCAAATGGGCGGGCGGGCAGTACTCTATTTGTTATTAGTGCTCATATCTTGTTCGTCTCCTTCATTCCAATCGGTACCTACCTCCTCACCCTTTTCAACATACGTCAGTCGTTCTTCTTCGTCCCAATACGTACGCTATACAACTAACAAAGGCTTTTGTTCATTCATTCACTTTGACTTTTCCATACAACTAGTGCAGCAGCGGGCCGCTGCCGTGCACTTCGTAGACACCGAGGATACACACACTCACAAGCTGCGCCGCCACGATACTCACCGCCGCGTACCGGTACGCCCAGAACACGCGCCGCGACGAGAGCACGTCGAGCTCCGTAACCCACGTCGACACGGTCGAGAGCGACCCAAGCAGGCCCACTTGGATTGCTCCTTCACCGAGCAGCACGTAGTTTTCAAACGAGCTGTCGGTCAGGCTGTGGTGCGCCGCGATCGAGCTGCCCACAACCTCGACGACACACGTGAGCAGCGACGCCAGCACGTTCGGCAAGAACGTGTAGAAGGGAAAGTTCTTGCACTTCGGCTGCGTGTTGTACAGCGATAGCTGGTAGCGCAGCAGTGCGCCGAACGGGCCAAAGCAGAGCGCCAGCAGCCGCGAGCGCGCGTAGTTGTTCTCGCTGCAGACGAACGTGAGCACCCAGAGTAGCACGGTCGCGACGAGCCCCGTGGAGAGCCACGCCTGGCCGTTGTGCCTGACGCGGTAAAAGTCCTGCTCGACCTGCGCGATTTCGGAGATGAGCTCCATGGACGCCTCGTGGGAAACCACGAGCGCCTGCTCGGTTGCGCGCACGCGGCGAGACACAAGCTGCCCGAACGCGTTCGCCTTCACGGAGCGAAGGCTGCGGATGTTGCGCTCCAGGTCGAGCTTGAGCTGGTTCATGTCCACCGGCGGCTTGCGGAACGAGTACATGCGCGTTATGAAGTACTGCACGACCCCGTCTCCGCAATGGTAGCCGGCGCGGAAGCTGCACATGGCGCTCGCCACTTGCACGCAGATCAGCAGCAGCGCGTTCATCCACTGGCCGTGCACAAACATCGCCGCGACGCCGATATCCCAGCTCGCGAACGTCGTGCAGCAGCCGCAGAAACCCGTCGTGACGCCTGTAAAATACACCGCAAACTGGTTACGAAAGAGCGGCTTCCAGCGCACCGCGAGCCCCATGACGAAACACCCGACCACGTTCGGCAGGAAGAATGAGAACCCGAGTAGGTTCAGCAGCTCCATCTGCTTCGACGATAGCGCCTGCGCGAACTCGGTCAATAGCACGCGCACGCCGACACCGAAATACGCGCCGATCACCACGCTCACGAGAATCGGCGCCTGCACATCCAGCTTGTCTCTCCAGGTCGCCGCCGCGCCGCCTGATGTTCCCCTGTTCGCTCGCGCGCGCTCCAGCGCGTACTGTGTCTGCTCCTGCTGCGCTAGGTTGTCTACATCAATGTCGCTGTAGTCGCTGTCTTCGCTCGGCATGTCGTCCACGTTCTCGATGAACTCGTCGTCGAGCGAGGTCGTGCTCACGCCGCGCACCTCGTCCACGACCGACGGCGTGCCCAACGACGCGTAGTTTTCGGCGATGCTGTGCATGCTCCTGCTGTGGTGCGTGCTCCCGCCTGCGGACGTCATCGTCGTCCCACTTCCGCCCTGCGATCTCTACGATCTCTCTCGCCCGTTCGCTGCCTGCCTGCCTGTTCTTCTCGCCTGCTTAGCCCGAGTCGCCCGCCACTCACTCACTCACTCGTGTGTGGAGCGGTCGAGCTGGTGATGGCGTGTGGGGACATTTTCAGAAGGCCAGCTCTTTGCGCTGCTGGTTGCTCTCTATGGGATTTCTATAGAAACTCAATTGTAGCCCTGGGGGACTACCCCTCCCAAGTCGTTTGTCGCACATTTTTTAGGGTCTTCTCCATCCCTCGGTCTGCGACACTTTTCGTGGTAGAGATCATTCAGCAGATTGCCGCGTGGGTTTTTTTAATATGGCGCTTTGTATGGGCGAGAGTGGCATGTGTTGGTCCTTTATAACGCGCTGAGTTAGTCAAATCGGTTCATCATAATGGACCAACGCAAAGTTTTCAAGCGACTGGAGAAAACGATCGCCGCTAAAGAGAAGCACGCGAGACGATTCCCGGCTCGTTCGCGATGCCTTTGTTATCAATCGAGATAACCCAGCACCTCACTTCACAGAAGCGCCATAAGCATTTCTGGGTCTCTTGTGTACTGCTGCTGACCGCGAATGAAATCATGGAGATGCGGTCGTATGTCCACGATTGTCCCTTCCCCAGTTTCTCGAACGGTAGTTGAACTTTGACGCGCTTGTTGTGCTGAAATATTCACCAAAAACATTTTCTGATGAAGTGCTCCTTCATTATCGCATGCCATAATCACCACCTTTTGCTCAACCTCATCAGGCTGACCTTTCTCCATGTTCGCATCTTCTAATTGGGCTGCACGGGTCGCAGATACGTGCTCACGTCGTCGGTATTCGCTGGCAGCAGCCCGCGCTTGGCCTCGAGCTGCGTCTGGAGCTGCTCAAAGTGCGCAAAGTCGTCCCAGGCGCTCGAGCGGTGCGGGAACTCGGAGAAGACCGAGATGAACTCGCTCGCCTAAAGAATGAAAGGATCACGACAGACACACCAAAGAGTGACCAAATGCCTCTTTCTAACTAATATCGAATAACACAGACGATAGACGCAACGCACCTCGTCAAAGAGCACTTCTTCGCAGTCGCGGCAGGACGTGATCGACTTCTTCGAGGGCGTGTTGCTCATCTTGATATTCGTGAGCGCGTGGTTCGGCACGTCCTTGACCAGCAGCCACTCGACGTGGAAGAACCCTTCGTACTTGCGCTTCTCCCAGAGCTCGAACGTGGCGTCCGTGCGCACGCCCGACGTCATGCGCGCGATGCCGCTGAAGTGCCGTGTATCGCACACGCTGCGATTGATGAGATCAATACGCACACAGTCAGTCAGTCAACCACCACCATTGGACTCTGCATCATACAGCTAACTGCTCACTCACTCACTCACCTGAAGAAGAAGAGCACGGGCCGCACGGACGACAGGTCGCTCTTGAACACCTGGTCCAGCAGCATGTTGTGCGCGTACGTGCTGCTCCAGATGCCGTACTTGAGGCTCTTGTGCAGGTTCGCCTCGCTGAACGACTTGAGGATGAAGCAGCGGCACGTGGACGTCGTGAACACGTCGCGCAGCAGCGCCACGCTCTCGTCCGAGTTCACCTCCGCAGAGCGCGTATCTGCGACGGGACGGATGCCGTCACTTTCTGCAACCAGGTAGCGCGGGGCCAGCTTCGGACGGCGGCGTTTCTTGCCGTTCTTCGTGAGCGGCAGCTTCCGCGCATTCGCATCTGGGCCTGTTGGTGTAGGAGGCATGTCGGCAATTTGTATCTCCTTGAAAGTCAAACAAATGCCAGTGACCGGGTACATAGGGTTTTCATCCTATATTATATGATCATAGTGAAGCCTAGTGTATCTAGTTTACCTTGCTGGTTGTATGCACTCACCAGCAAGCAGAGGTTTGTATGCGGCAGCTCTTTCCTTGCAAAAGAACAACAAATTCTCATGTCCATCGTCCTGCATAAGCGCCTTCAAGCACATCCAGCTCATAAGCGGCAACTCTGCTTTAGTGTTCGCTGAGTCATCCTCATTCTGTTGTTCCTATATCCTGCTAGCCTCTGCTCCTCGAGTTGGTCGATCCTGAATGCTTCTGCGAATATCAGTGGTAGTCCAAGTGAACAGCGTCCTGGACGACAAGGTAGTCGGCACAAGGATGCCCTTGATGGTGATGCTGATTTTGAGGACGGAGTGGAATGGGACACCACCACGATCATCCAAGCCCACGTGCGAGGGTATCTCTTCCAGAAGACGAGCACGACGGACTAGGTGACGGCATTGGCAGTGACGAAACTGAAGGAGCATCATATGAAGACCACGACGACACCGGTGACGAGCATGGCGAAGCGCTGGATTTGCACACCGAGATGCAGTTCCAGAGCGACGGCGAGTTCAGTCGACAGCAGTTCCGTCAGCGCGGAGACAGTGCCGATTCAACTGCAATAGATCCTCACAGTCATCACGCAGACTCTGCTGCGGAGGAGGAGGAAGAGCTCGTCGGAATGGAGGAGACCACTGATCCGAGTGAACCAGACAACAAAGCAAATCCACTGCCCAGTGAGACGGCTGTGGCATTAAAAAGAGGCACCAAGAGGGGGAATCGCTATTGTCTGATAGTGTTGCAGCGAGAGAGAAAAAAAAGGCTGGGAGCTCTGCCATTTTTGGAGGACGTGCTTTGCTTTTCGCTCGTCGATTTTGGTGTTTGAAGAGGACTCTACGGAAAACTGGAGATGCACGCCACTTTGGTCTGGTCCCACCGTGGGTCCAGAGTCGAGGGTCCACATTTGTTCATCAAATTCTTTCGAGAGAAATCGGTGAACGCCAAGTATCCACCTAATTATCTGCTTATCACTGCCCGTCCATTTGGATTTTTATTCGTCTGTTCCCCTGGCCAGCTTCTCCCTGTCATCCTATTGTCCTTCTTAGATAGTCAAACCAGCGATTTGACAGCAGTGTCAAAAATAGACAAAGGGCGACACTCTCCATGTGGAGCTCCCCATTTCATGTCATCCGACAGCCAATGTTGACTCCGAAGACGACTCGGATAAGATCGTCAGTGAGAACTGAAGAGCGATGGCCGAAGGCTGACTGACTGGCACCAGTCAAACTGTGAAAAGAATCCCATTCGCCAGCACCAACCCCTCTATCCGCCTCGCCCTCACTCAATAGAGTCTTTGACCGTGAGGAGCGCCATTCACATAAATACTACAAAGTTCATGGGGAGCGGGGTCTCGAAACCTGGAAGCGCCAGCGCCGCCTCCGTCATCGTCGGCGGCACCTCGTGGCGGCACTCGGACAGCCGCGTGGACCAAGTGCGCGCCGAGCTGGCGAAAGAAGCAGCGCACACGAACGGCGGCAACTCGACGTTCACGCTGAAACTGAGTCTGCAAGAGTACGCCGAATCGCTCGGGGGTTCGCAACAGCAGCAGAGGCAACAGAGTCCCCACACGAAGAAGAAGCGCGCACACTCGCTGCCTGGGACCAACTATGGCCCGCTCGCTGGAGGCGTCTTTGGGAAGCGAGGGCCAAGCTCGTCTCCGATCCAGGCGATTGGCTCGCTTGAGGAGATGCAGGATGAGGTTGATGTGTCCGACAACCACCCACAGGTGGCGGTGACGATAGCAAGGAGCATCTCTCCAAGAGCTACTCCAAGGAGTAGCAGCCCTGCAAGTGCTGCCGGCTCCCCATGTGTGAGTGAAGGAGATAGGGCAAGTACCAACAATGAAGAGGAAGAAGAGGAGAACTACGAAGATGACTTTGAGGACGAGATCGGAGACTGGAAGAAAGGTGACTCGATCGGCTCGGGCAGCTACGGAACGGTATGTGTGGATCGAATACCAGTGCAAGTACTCGACAGTCCCATGGTACTCTGAACTAACTGGTGTGCTCGAGATGGACTGTGATCTCTTACCTTTTTGTAGGTGTACCTGGCGCGTGACGAGCGCACAGGCAGTCTTATGGCTGTCAAGGAGATCCTGATCGCCGAGGAGAACAATGCGGACATCAGCAACGCGACCAAAGAGGTTGACTTGCTGCGCTCGCTGCGAGATGACCATATTGTGAAATACCTCGGCAGCTATGTGGATAACGATGAAAAGAAGCTCTTCATCTTCACAGTGAGTACCTCTCTGCCTCTCTCTTTGTTGGTACTGCTCACGTCCTCATTCAATGCTTACTGCTGATGTACCTTTCCAGGAATGGGTACCCGGCGGGAACCTCGAGCAGAACCGCAAGAAATTTGGCGGCAACGAGACGATCGTGCGGCGGTTCACGCAGCAGATCCTCCAGGGCGTGGCGTACCTGCACGCCAGCAGCATCGTGCACCACGACATCAAGCCGTCGAATATCCTCGTGGACCAACACGGTGTCGTGAAGCTCGCGGACTTTGGCGCCTCGCGGCTCATCAGCTCTAGCACGACCGTGAATAATGAGTCAATGCGCGGCACGCCCAACTACATGGCGCCCGAAGTGATCAAGCAGTCAAGTCGCAGCCGCAAGTCCGACATCTGGAGCGTCGGCTGCAGCGTGCTGCGGCTGCTCACGGGACTCCCGTTCTGGGGCGACAAGAAGTTCGATTCGCAAATCTCGTTGCTCTACTACGTCGCGCACTTGAAGACGCTCCCGCTCTTGCCGGAAGAGCTCTCGGACGACGCGCGGTCGTTCATCACGGCGTGTCTTGAGATCGACCCTGTGCTGCGGCCCAGTGCGCTGGAGCTCTTGCAGCACCCGTTTGTGAAGAAGATCGACATGAACAACAAAGTGATACCGAGGTCGTCGCGTAGTACGAGTAACCCAAGCCGAGCCATCCGCACAGCGCCAGCGCCGACTATCACAACTTCGACTGCTACCGCCGACAATCCCAGCCGAAACCCGAGTTCTCAGGTATCGAAACTGTCTCCTGTCGTCGCAAAACGAGTGCTCAACTCTGCGCCGTCGCAGCTGAACCTCCCGCGGCTTCGGAATGGAGGTGGTAATGGCGGCAATAGAGGTGTACTGGCGCGTCAGGACTCGTACGTTGCACGGCCGCTTCTCCCGAATGCGTTTGATCTCCCAGAGGTACGTTGATGTGTGTGTTCAACTCTCGAGGACATATGGTTCAATTTGGTCAAGGGCTGACATTGTTGAGGCGTGATATAATTTCGGTTTGGTTGTTGTATAGATCGGCAATGGAGACGGCGAGGCGTCGATCCCGAGCTTCTCCACGACGGTGTTCCCGCTAACACAGGACCAGTCGATTTCGCCAAAGAAGCTGAAGAGCCACCTGCCGCTAGGCTCCATCACTAGCAGCAGTGGCACCAGCAGAGCCGAGTACACGTTCTCGGAATTCGAGCCCGTCACGCTCCAAGCCAAGCTGAACAGTAACCGCCAGCAGCAAGTGTCTCCGTCCAAGTGGGAGGAGGAGCCGATCGTGCTCACGGATGCTGCCCGTGCTGAGAGAGAGCAGCGACTGGCGCAGCTCGCGAGTGAGAAGCTCAAACGTGAGGAGCGCGACCGCCGGTACCAGGAAGAGCTGGCCGAGTTCCGCCGGCAAATGGGGCATCATTGATTCCATTTGTAGCTGGTCGTGCAGAGAGAATAACTTATTGTTTCAAGAGATCGTAGCCTCGCGTGCGTGGCAAAGTAGAATATCAAATACAAAATACCAAAACACAACCATGTGGTCACCTGATAGTACTAACCTTACTGGAGTTATCAAAATTTGACGCCTCGCTCGAAGACGCTGCGAAGTGCATTTGCTTCACGGTGAAGGGACGAAGGTTCCTTCAGTCGTGGCGCTTTTCGGGGACTGCAAGACGGGCTCGCACGTACAGCAACAGGAATTCCAACGTCGCGAGAACTCCGAGCTCAGCGTGTGGTGAGATGCCAAATGTACTGGTTTTCCACATCTAAAATCAGTGCAATAACGTACCGTCAGGGTCGGTATATTTCCGCACCCGACCTTTTCAGGGAAGCCCAAAAACAACAGAAGCAAAGGATCGAGCGAGCTGGGCGGCAAGATGAAGGCGGCAAATGCGTTTGCATCCACAGCGCCGTGGAAGCGTGTGTCGAAGACGCTCCTGCTGGTGTCATGGCTGGTGGTGCTACTGCTCGTGCTGGTCGTGCAGCTGAGCCTCATCGTTGCTGTGGACATCTCCGCTTCTGCTGCCAGCAGCAACGAGCCCCAGGCGTGCGACGCGAAGAGCTCCAACGACGCAACATGCGGCAGCAGCTCAATTGCTGAGCAGAGTGACGACAGCAGCAGTGGTAGTGTGACACCAGCACAAACCCCAGCGCCAATCCCAGCTTTGCGGTGTGCGAGCATCTCGCGTGCAGACGCCAAGCAGAAGCACGTGGTGTTCGTGTCGATCGCGATCAAGGGTCACGCACAGCCGCTGCTGCGCATCGCGAGCGAGATGAAGACGCGGGGCTACCGCGTGTCGTTCGCGACCCACGAATCCGGCAAGGACTGGGCAACCAGCTACGGACTACCGTTCATCTCGGCGGGGCCGTTCCCCATCTCCGCGGAGGATCTGCGCAGCAAGCTCAAGGTGATGACCCGGGACTCGTCCAACTTCCGCGGCATCCTGACCATGTTCAACGACATCTACATTGCAGCAGCGCGGCCGATGTTCGACACTTTGCTACTGCAATTGGCACAAAATCCGCCGGACTTGGTGGTGATGGATATCGCGACCATCGGTGCGCAGGACCTCGTGCACAAGCTGCAGATCCCGTACATCGTGAACTCGCCGTCGATCATGTTCGACCTGGGCGGCACACCGAGCTACATCCCGGCGTGGGGCACAGGCTACAGCATTCACATGTCGCTCTGGAACCGCTGCATGAACATCTTATTCCCGAGACTGCTCTCCGTGGCGCTCACGCCGCCGTTCATGCAGCTCAACAAGATGCGCTGGGAGCTCGAGCTCAAGCCGTACCGGTCGCAGCACGACGTGTTCAAAGGCGCGCGCGTGATCCTGAACACAGCGTTCGGGCTCGAGCACCCGCGGCCCATGTCGCCACTGATCGATGCCGTTGGCCCCATCCTGCCGATTCAAGAAGGCAAGAACACTACAACCAGTGGTAGTAGCAGGAATGTTCGCACGCACCAGCTCGGATCGTCGCTGCTCAGCTGGCTAGACGCCTCCCAGATCAAAAGCTTATCCAGTAGTGGTGGCGGTGTCGTGTACCTGAACCTCGGTACGTTAGCGTACATCGACTCGTGGCAGGCGCAGGCGCTCATCGACGGACTCGTGATGCGCTTTGAAGAGCCGCCCGTGCGGGTGTTGTGGATCTTGCCCACGGACCAGCGCAACATCCTCCCAAACGACCTCCCGCCCTCGCTCAAGGTGAAATCCCCAAGTGGGGTCTCGAACATCGACATCCTGTCCCATCCGGCCGTGCGGCTCGTGATCTCGCACTGCGGCATGGTTTCGGCGCAGGAAGCGCTCGTGTACCAGAAGCCGCTGCTCTGCATCCCGTTCCTCGTGGACCAGCCAGACGTAGCTGCTCGCGTCGTGGACTCGGGCGCCGGACTCGCGATCGACAAGAACGTGCTCAGCCCCCACGAGGTACATCGCGCGGTCAAAGAGCTGCTCTCGAACGGATCGTTTGCGCGCCAAGCTGCACGTGTGGGGCGTCTGCTGGAGCTCGCTGGCGGCACGAACCGCGCGATTGAAGTGATCGACAACAGCCTCCGAACGGGTTTCCACCACCTGGAGACATTGGACCTCACGTTTCCCTGGCACAAGACCGCGCTCCTGGACGTCTGGACGGTCTACGCGGCGCTGTTCTGCATCCTGGCGTTCGCGATCCGCATCCACTGGCTGCTGCTCTACTTTGTCATCTCGGAGGCGCTCGGTTTCGTTGGCGGCGTGCTCTTTGGGCCGTCACCTGCAGGGAGTCAGGGGCAATCTTCTTCGCTGACAACAACAGACGACGCTAATGGCAACGTGGCTACCGGCAGCAGTAGCAGTGGCGGCACTCAGAAAGAGAGCGATGCAGGCCAGGAGTCGACGGAGAGCAGCCGGTAGGTACCTCACAGCTGTGTGTGGAGTGACGCTTCCGTTGCGCTCTGAGTCGTTGTAGAGACCGAAAGGCGACAATGCAAGCAACAGTCATGACTAATTGTCAACGCGATACGGCCCGAGCTTTTCAATTGAGTATGATTGTCAAAAGCAGTGGCAATCGAGCCCTTGCTACAGGATCTTGTTGTGTTCACAGGTAGTTGCTGCTAACTGCGTGCGTGAAAGTGGCCGCCTGCACTCGTGCAAGCAGGTAGTTAGTTAGTTGCGCAGACATGCTGCTGGACAGAAAAGGAATAAAAGGAAGAAGAGGGTAGAGAGCAGTAAGCAATCAGCAGACGCGTGTCCACATACGCATCGGCCTTAGTGATACTTTCGCCATGGCAGCCTCGTTCATTTGGAGCTCTTCAGCGTGTCTGTCTCTGCGAGTCAGTAAAATAGCCAGATTCCCCACTTCAACTGGCGTGTCCCAGATGGTGTCCTATATCCTGATCTGGGCTGCTCCAGATCCATTCCTGTCCCAAAAAGCAACCAAATCTTTGCAACTGAAGTCGTCACTTTCGCAAAGAAGCTCCACGCGGCAGGCAACAAGACAAGCAAACTAGCACGAGAGAGCTCGGGAGTGAAAGAGACAGCGGAAAGAATGGCGACGACGGTGAACAAGAGCAGCAAGCGCGTGCCGCTGCTGGCGGTGCTGCTGGCGCTTGTGGCGCTCAGCTTCACGTGCATGAGCGTGGCTGCGGCGGCTTCGGACGCGCAGAAAAGCAACGTCGTGGTGCTCACGGAGGAGAACTTTGAGCACTTGACGCAGGCGTCGACCGGCGCCACGACCGGTGACTGGCTCGTCGAGTTCTATGCGCCATGGTGCGGTCACTGCAAGAAGCTCGTGCCAGTCTGGGACGAGCTCGCGGATGGTACGTGATGTACTGTGTGTATGCGTCTCTTTGGTGGAAAGATCGTTTCTGGTGATCGTGGCGTGATGGGGCGTGGCGGTGCAAGTGCGATGTGGATACTAATGCGATTTTGATCTCTTTTGTCTTTTGCCAACAGAGCTGAAGGGCACTGTGAACGTCGCCAAGGTTGATGTGACGGAAAACTCAGAGTTGGTGCGTACTAGTGCGCTTGTTTGTAATGCTTGGCTCGCTTGCGTGAGACTGGGACTAAATGATGCTCCATTGTGAATCCTGCAGGGCAAGCGCTTTGGAATCCGCGGATACCCGACGCTGCTCCTCTTCCGCCAGGGTAAGGTGTACAAGTTCTCTGGGGCGCGTAACGTCGGCGAGCTGTCGCGCTTTGCTCGCAGTGGGTACAAGACGCTGGTTGGCGAGGCCGTACCCACGGCGCCGACGCTCGTGAACTTTGTGCTCCAGCACGCCAAGCTTATCCAGGAAGACTTTGTGGCGCTCTTGGGCATGAAGAAAAACGTGCTGCTCGTGACGTTCTCTGGCGGACTTTTGTTCGGACTGCTGCTCGGCTGCCTCTGCGGCTGTTGCACGGGCCGTGGCAGCGCCATGAAGAAGACCAAGACATCGTAAGCAAGGAGCAGTACAGCAAGTGGCATCGTGGGGAAGATTGAATACTGAGCCGCTTGCTGGGCTGGCTGGACCACCAATTGGGATCACCATTTTATCGCATTAATGCACAAATGCACAACACACGTTAACAACGCAACTAGCGGCAATGTGTTGGATCCATAAAGCGTCTTTTGTATTCATTCACCTAACCTAAAACTGCTGCTGCTGCTGTGCGATCTGCTGGTTGATCTCCATGAAGCTGTACTTGAGCTCCAGACTCTCGAACAGCGACGACTCGACGCCCTTGTAGCTCTTGAGCATCCCCTCCACCTCCGGGAGCATCGACGGATCTTTCTGCTTGAAAAACGCGACCAAGCGAGCGCGGTGCGGGTTGAATGCGAGTCGTTGGCTGCCGTTCATTTGTGTTCCACTTCCACGCCATTGGTCTTGTTCTGTACTCGATTGCGCTGATGATACTGGATGAGAAGGAGCAGGAGGAGGCACCATTTGGCCATTCAAGAGCGCGATGTCAGCGGCGCTCAGTGTGTATGGCACAGTCGACTCATCCCCGTTCTCCTCATCACGGGCTTCATCTTCTCTCCCTCTTTCAGAACCAGATCCGTCTGCACTCTGCGACTCCAAGTGCAACGCGACCATCGTCACAGGCACTGCTACTGTAGCGGTCGCTGATTTTCCCTTGCCCTCATCGTCGTCTTCATCTTGCAGCTTCCCGTTCTCTTCAAATTGCGACTGAAGCTCCTGCTGGCGCTGCAGTTGCTCCTGCTGCTCACGGAAACTGCGCTCCGCCTGGCGCGAATCGTCCACCAGCGTGCGGATCTGCGTCAACAGCAGCTCGTTCTGCTTCTTCAGACGCTTATTCACCATGCGCGCTTCGCTCGCTTCCGCCATCGCAACCGAGATCTGACCCTCGGTCTGCGTCTTCATGTTGCGGATCTCGGTCACCAGCACTTTCTTCTGGCAGCGAAACTTGATCAGCTGCTGCTTGAGCGCCATAATCTCGTGCTCTGACGCCTTCATCTGGTCTTCGTACTGTTTCTTTGCATCAGTCATCTCCTAAACAAGCGAGTCCATTATCAGTATTAAACATTCAGCACCGAGCAACTAATTACAAGGTTCCACATACCCGAGCAATTTTCTCAAGCCGAGTGGACGTCCCAGTGAGATGGTTGGTCAGCGAATAGCCCAGCTCAGCTCGAAGGCGCAGCACCGACGCCTCGGCTTGACCAAGTTCGTGCTCCAAGCGGTTGCGGCTCTCGCTGTCCATGTCGTTGTTTCGCGTGACGACATCATCTTCGTTCTCCTCATCATTGAAGTCGTCCGACTGATCACGAGAAGGAAAAGAACGCATTAGCTTGGAGTTTGTAGTAATGACCTAGATGAGAGACGTAGATACCCAATATATACGCACCATTGCCCAGCGGTGCTTCTCTTCCAACAGTGCATCTCGCTCCGACTGAATCTCACCCCACGCCTCGCGCTCTCGTTGCATTCGCTGATTTGTTGTTGTTGTTTCAAACAAATACACCGTCAGATGTGTGTTCAACGATAAAATGCCTCTTGCGAACATAATCACAACAACAACAAAGAGGATAGCGCAATCGTTCACCAACCTGCAGCTCGTTACGCAAACTCTCGACTTCCAGCTCTTTCAGATGCACCTGCGTCATTGTGTTCTCCTTGTCGACAACTGCCATGTACGTCTTGGATCGCTCCTGATCTCTCTCCACTAACACAACATAATACGCAAAAGCGAAATTGTCAGAGGTTTTAGAATTTTCAACAAGAACTATCGATTCATCTGACAACCACATACCTGTCAGTTTCACCACTTTATCCTCCAGGTTTTCCTGTTGGATGCGCACAGAAATGAGTTAATCGTTGTCTCGCAGAATCGCCTCCATTTCAATAGAAAATGACATACCAATCGCTCGAGGAGCTGCATGTTGAGCCCATTAAGCTCTTCGAGCAAACTCTTCGCCTGCGCCGAGTCGTGATGACTCGATGAGTCGTCATCATCGTCCCCACCATTTCCATTTCCATTAGCGTCACCATTTGCAGCGGCCTCTGGATCCGACTGCGAGCCAAACAAACGCGACGCGAGCTTTCCTGCGACATTCATGGGCGTGGTCACGATCCAGCTCTGCTGCATGAGCGTCTCTGGCAGAAAGTTCTTGTAGAGCGACACCGACGAGGCAGCTGGAGGTGTGAACGGACTCACTATCAGCGCAGTCGACAACGAGGCTGCGATCGCGTCGTCGCGTTCTTTCTTCTTTGCCTTGAGCGCTTCGTCCAGCGCATCGGCTGCCGCGGTCGCAGACTCCATGATCTCGCCACTCACCACTTGTACCTGGTACAAAATGTTCTTCCTACAGCCAACATGAAGCGTGTTAACCAATAAAACCTCCACCGAAGACGATGAAGCTCTCGTTCGAAGCAGCGTACCCTCTCAGTCTCGAGTACGAGTTATCCCACACCAGAGTGGCTCGCCCTTCTCCAGGACACTTGTACACTCCTGTTCAGGCAACGAAATACACAAAAGGATGAGATGCATCACTGAATATTGTTAGCCCATGACATACGTTTCAATTGGCAATGTACCTTCAACTGGACGGCCAGTTGTCGTCGCGAGGTACCGCGTACGGGCGTGAACAGTGCGCACGAGTGACTCGTCGTTCTCCAACCCGGCGTCACTCGGTTGTCGCAGAGCCCACTGCGGGTCGATGCTGAACGAGACGAAAAAGTCGATGTCGTGCTCTTCTAAATCGAACTTCCACACAATGAAATGTGCTTCTTTCTTCACAGGGACGACCAGCTCATGACGGGATCCTAAATGCAAAATAAGTGCACAAAATTGTCAACTCTGTGATCATCAATCATCTTGTTCACTATAAATCGCATTTCATTTGTGCAAACCTCGAGCCACATAGAGCTGTTTCATAGCACAGTAAGAAGTAAGATATTTAGCACAAGGGCCTCTTGAGCGAAGAAAGACTCAAAAATACACACCTTTTCGTACTGGAATGGCTGCAAGATGAACTCGATCGCTGTCATGTGCGCGCGGCTTCCTTTCCCCTGGCTCGACTCCTCAATGAACTCGATCCACTTTGGCGCACAGCGTAGCTCACTCGACTGACCTTCGCATACATGCAGCACACGTTTAATATGTTATTCGCGAAACACCTCTACTTACCGTTCACAAGTCACGCATCATTCGTGCCGTACCTGTAAGGAACTGGGTCATGTCTCCACACCATTTCGCAATCAGTGCATCGTTTTGGCTCTGCTTCGTTGGGAAACCCGGGATCTCCGACACTGGTAGCACGACGTTCCCTGCTGGATCTGGGAGCTGTAGCACTGCCAGCAGCTCCGAGAGTGATCGCCGAATGCAGTACGACCCTGATCCTCTCGTGACGACGAGCTCCACGATGTACTCCTCCTGCGAGCCCAGCAACAGCGACGACGACGCGGAAATCGCCGACGCGACCACGCCAGTTGAGTTGCTAGCGCCATTGCTGCTGCTGTTGGCGTCGAAAGAGTTAGCGCTGGTGACAACTACGTCAAGGAAATCATCATGCGGTCGATGATCATCTTCCTCCTCTTGTTCTGCTGCTGCATCTGGTTCTTCAGTCGAATCGCGTGCCACGGAGCTGATCGACGCCGCCACTTGTGCGCCAGCCACTACTGCAGCTGCGCTACCGACTTGCTCGTCTACAGCAGCAGCAACAGCTGGTGCGGAAACAAGTGGTGGCATATTTTCTTCCCGCGTGACACCACCGCGATCGTCGTCATGGTGAGCTGCGTCCGTCATCGCTTTCTGGGATCTGCAAAATGAAAAGCTTTCAGTTTTTGTGAGCCATTTTCTCTTCGATGTGGAGCTCACAGTCAATCCAAAGGAGAAGCACATGTTCACAATAGTGCCAAGGCACAAAATCTTGCTGATCAGTTGTCAAAGGGGTTCTCAAAAGAAATGTCGTTAATATCAAGTTAATAAAGCTCAAAATTGATTCCAATGACAATGCATTTGTCTAATTAGAGCAGATAAAGAGAGGTGATCGCAAATCACAAAAACCGAGCGGAGCTCCGTAAAAACAGAAATCAAGGCGTAATTACATGTTTACGCATCCCGCGCTTCTTTCCCCTTCTCGCATTTTCGCTCCCTTTGTTTTCGCTTTTTTTCTTGGTTTCTGTAAAAAGTATTGCGTAATGTTACGATAGCGCGAAAAAAAGACGTGAGAAGAACAAGCCAAACAAAGGCAGCAAACAACACAGCAAAGCAAAGCAGCCCCAACCAAAGGAAGCACCTCAGCAGATTAGGTAGTGAACAGAGAGAGACATGGAGGCCTCCGAGGGCACCAGCGCGAGCGCGTCCGCTGTGGCGGCGACGTCTACCAGCGCGGGCGTGAACCCTGGCGTCGCTCCCGGCGGCGGTGGTGGCGGCGGCGCCACGGTCGTCGCATCCGCGGTGGACGTTTCCTCTGTAGCTGCTGGCGCGACCGCGTCATCGGTGACAGCGACGTCATCGACATCGCCGATCGCGTCGTCCGCGGGCGTGAGTATGGCGGTGGTACACGTGTCTGCTTCGGGTGTGAGCTGTCCCGATGACGACGTCGCGGCCGCAGCGATGAGTGTGCTGAATGGCGCAGAGCCATTGAGCAGCAGCAGCAGCAGTGGCTCGGAGCGTGGAGTCGGCAGCCCCGCGAACCACCTGGTGATGGATAGCAGCGATATCACGCGTAGCCAGAATGTGGATATGAACGCCAATAGTGACAACGACGAGCAGCACCGGGAGTCGGCGAGAGCGCGACCGGACCGACTCTGGCGACGAACAATACCGCGCGAGATTCGGGACGAACTGGTTCATGCCATGTACGTTGAATGCGGCTGATTCGGTATGATAGGGAGCTGAGCTCATTGAGAGGCGATATCTAAAGTTTGAATTGTTTTTGTGATCTCTCGACAGGTTGGAGCAACTGCAGCGCATTACGGGTCAGGATAACACGCGCCATCTGCGCATGTGCGCTGCGCGATACGAATCGTTTGTGTGGCGAAAAAGCGAGAATCAGGTACGTCTCTACAAATCTCCTACGAGGAACAAGATATTATTCCTAACATGCGCTTTTGTGTCTTTCTCCTGTGTTTGTAGATCCAATATCTGCGCAAACTGGAGCGGCGAATCCAGTCGCTCCGAAGCCAGCCATCACACCATGAGATCGTTCCGTCCCCTCGACTTGGGACCGCCCAGGAGCAGCTCGAGCAGCTCGAGCAGCGTCAACAACAGGACTTGCTCGCCCATCAGGCAGGCTCGCACTGTCCCCACAGCACGCGCTCAGCATCTAGCTCATCAAGCAGCCACCGCCGATCTTCGAGCAGAAGAAGATCAAGCCGCCACAGCCGCATTCACAATCATCATCATCACCACTGCCACCGCTCGTCCACGTCAGCTTCAGGATCATCATCGTCCACTGCGCGGACACCTCGCTCCAGATCCAGCTCCGTGGACGGTTCGTCTCGTGACGAGCGGTATTTCCGGAAGCTACGGATCATGAAGGCCAAGTACCGCGACGAAGTGGCGCTCGTGTTCCGGGAGCTCTGCCGTGTGAACACGGTGATCCAGCACTCTGCGAGTCTGCGCCGCCACGAGTCGAACAATCTGGGAGATTTTCTCGCGAACCTCAAGAAGATAATTTATTTGCTGGAGCAGCAGCCGGACGAGATGAACGGCATGATCCCGGCGCGCAAGCGCACGCTCGAGTACCTGGACGTGGTCGAGTCGCACATTCAGCGCAAGGTGCTGCCGATCCTCTATCGTCTGCGCCACACGTACTCGACGATCCTGCGGCCGATCGTGCTCAACTACCTCAAGAACAGTGGCCGCTTCTCGAGACGCTGATCATGAGGAAACTCATTTCGAGGGAGAGAGAGGGAGCGAGGGTGAAGATGAAGTGCGATTGATGGTGATGCGCGGAAAGTGATTTAGAGAAATGGAAGCCATTGATGCGAAAGTGTGAAAAAGAAGCTGGCGCGGTCGGTCGTGGATGGTGTGAGGCAGGCTGTTTATCATTATAATTAGTCAGGGCGAATAGCATTTAGGCATCCAGCCACCTATCAGCACATAAATGCCATTAAAGCAGAGCATAGCAGAGAGCGAGCAGCTCTCACGAAGTCACGCAAATCTTCCGCATCAGGGTGTTGAGCTTCTCGATGTCGAAAGAAACGGCAAAATTTTAAGGTGTTACACAAAACTAGGAGCGCACCTTATAGAACTGGGCACATGGTCCTAATACAATGTGACTGTTATGTAGCAAACCGCCACGCAAGCAGGTCTCTGAATCTGCTTGCAAGTTGCAACACCTACCTCACTACCAAACCCACCCCAGGCAGCTCAAGATGGCGCCGACGCTCACGGACGAGCTGCGCGACGTGGACAAGCGGATCGCGGCGCTCATGCAAGAGAAGGCACAGCTGCAGCAGCAGATCGAGCGCGAGAACGCAGCTCAGGGCCACGTGAAGCAGATGAGCGCCGAGGTCGTGGACAGCAACCCGTACTCGCGGCTCATGGCGCTCAAGCGCATGGGTATCGTCGACAACTACGAGAGCATCCGCGAGCTCTCGGTGCTGATCGTTGGGCTCGGCGGCATCGGCTCGGTCGCAGCAGAGATGCTCACGCGCTGCGGCATCGGCAAGCTCATCATGTACGACTACGACACGGTCGAGATCGCCAACATGAACCGCCTCTTCTTCCGCCCCGAGCAGGCGGGCATGACCAAGACCGCGGCCGCCAAGCAGACCCTGCAGAGTACGTTTGTGTGTATCGCGTGTATTCGTATTGATGCTGCATTTGAATCTGAGGATCTTGGTTATGAGCCACGTGGGCTAATATCTGTCTGCGTATGTGAATGTGTGTGATTGGTAAACAGGCATCAACCCGGACGTGATCTTTGAGGAGTACACAATGGACATCACGACGACGCAGAATTTTGAGCAGCTCCTGGACCGCATCCAGCACGGCGGCGTGGACGGTAAGTCCAAGATCGACCTGGTGCTCAGCTGCGTGGACAACTACGCGGCGCGCACGACGCTCAATCAGGCGTGCAACGAGCTGAACCAGGAGTGGATGGAGTCGGGCGTGTCGGAGGACGCGGTCTCGGGCCACATCCAGTTCCTGCTCCCCGGTCGCACGGCATGCTTCGAGTGCTTGCCACCGCTCATCGTCGCGAGCGGCATTGATGAGTCGACGCTCAAGCGCGAGGGCGTGTGCGCAGCGTCACTGCCGACGACCATGGGGCTCGTCGCGGCGCTGCTTGTGCAGAATGTGCTCAAGTACCTGCTCGGCTTTGGCCAGGTGTCGTACTACTTGGGGTACAGCGCCATGAAGGACTTTTTCCCCTCGGACGTGATGCGCCCGAACCCGG
Source organism: Globisporangium spiculum (assembly GCA_023335655.1). NCBI lineage: Eukaryota > Oomycota > Peronosporomycetes > Pythiales > Pythiaceae > Globisporangium > Globisporangium spiculum. Next base: position 61,488 of record JAADVO010000042.1, read on the forward strand.
AGTGCTCGAACTACCACTGCCGTCTCCAGCAGGCAGCGCCTGCCCACGCCGGTTGGAAGCCGATGATGTGGACTGCGCTCGGCCACGACGGCAAGGCGGACGTGCCGGTGGAGCACGAGGAGAACGAGTGGGGCATTGAGCTCGGTGAGCCATCCGATAGCAATAGCGGTGTGTCTGGCGAAACCATGGCGTCGTCGGGCTTTGACAACCACGCAGGATCGTCGGAGACGAAGCTCGCGTCGGGCCTCTCGTTCGCGTACCAGCAGACGTCAGTTGCGACCTCCACTGAGCAGACTGAAGAAGCCTCGGTCGCTGACGTGGAAGTGAGTCTGGAAGACCTCATGGGACAGCTCAAGTCCCTGTAGGTAGATAGCAGGCAGTTACTTCGTTCAACTACTACGGACCAGGGTCGACAGATGGAGAGAGAAGAGCAAGATCACACATAGTCTGAGAGTGTGAGATGGCGTCTGCGTGCATTCGATAATCTTCATTAATTTGTCTAGCACGTTGCTTTTTTTCTCTCTCTCTCTTTCATTGCCACTCAACACTATTGCTCTGGTGCATCACGCTTGCTCAGTTCTTGGTAGTCTTCTGCTAAACGCGTGCCAACAGCAAGTTATGGAACGCGTCCAGGAGCCAGAGACTCGCCTGCTGCACGTCGCGGGTCCAAATCTCTCGGTCCTGTATCCGCTGGTCAATCACGCGAGCCACTTTGATCGCGTTCGTGAGCATGAGATGCTGGTGTTTTCTGTCATCGTCGATTAGTATGAGCATGCGCAACGCATTGAGCGCAAAGCACGCGGCTGCGACGTTTCCACAGGTTTCCAGCTCGAGCACCAAGTCTTCAAACGTCAGCCCCAAGTCTACCACTTCTTGTCTGTTTGCATCCCCTCTCGCCTTCTGCTGTTGCTCTGCAGCAGCACGCACGTCTGGGTACGAAGGTGAGTTCACGAACTCCAGGTACATCTCGCGTACTCCGGCTGGCAGAAAGCCCAGGTTGGTCGCATTAGATCGACCTGAACTAATTTCACCAGTCGTTTCAACCTGCTCGTGGTGTTCGTCAAAGATATCAGCAGTGACGACAGAGATCGAGAACGCAGACGGCTATTGTTCATAGATATTGTAGGCAAAAGACATACACGAAGGGAATCAAAGCCAATCAGTTAGTCGGCTAAAGAACTCTTGAGCAAGGTATTTAGGCAATAAGACCATTTGGGAAGTACGTACAGGTCTGGAGAGCCCAACCTGGGAAGACGACTCTCGGAGCAACTGGAACGATTTCCGCGCCAAGTGACCGCGACCGAGCGCTTGAATACACGTCGCCGCCTCCAGTTCCTCCAGCAGCAGCTCTCTTCTCGCTGCTGCCTGGCGCCAGAATCGCTGGAGACTCGTTGCAGCGATGTGCTGCACCTCGCTCAGCTCTCCGCTGATGATGATTCGGTGCAAATGGATCTGTCTGTGGAGGTAACTTCGCACCATTTGTTGGATCGACCGTGCGGCTACGCTCCGTACACCCACGTCCGTGGAACTCTGTACATTCCGGTGGTGCGACCGAAAGGAGCCCTGGATCTTCGCTGCCGCCGCGTTCAACCCGATCTTCGTGACTTCAACGAGGAATCGGCTCTGACGGCCGCGCACGAGAGCCTGGATCTTCGTCGCGCTCAGTTGCTCCAAGAACGCCTGCTCCATCGCCATCTACATCCAAAAAGCAAGTGATGCTACTGTGAGTATGCTAACAAATACCAAAGATCAACTCCATCGATCTTTAGTCCGTACCACATGATCAAGCGCGACCTCCATGTGCTTGCGCTCGATGTACTGGCGACTCAGCTGCGCTGCGCGGTGCTCCATCACCAGCTCGCGCGTGAAGAAGCCCTTCATCGTGGCCTGGATGACAACTGCAGCCGAGTCCCGTTGTCGAGTTGAATCGGGAGCTTGGTGCTCACTCGTGATAGCACTTGGCTCGCTTTGCCGTCTTGAAGGTACTGGTGACATCGGCTGCGAGTTGATACTATCGTCATTTGGGAGAAATTTTTGTCTGTAGAGCTGCTGAATCGCACTCGCCGCCAGATTCTCGATCTCCAGCTGTTGCGTCTGCGCCAGCAGCTCTTGCTCGTGTTCCAAGCGCTGGTTCTTTGCGTGCTGCACGAACTGCTTCGCTTGAGTCTGGATCTGGAGCGCAGCCTGGTTTTCTCGAAGTCGCTAACAACAAACAGCAAGAGAGCGATCAGCTTTCACAACGTTGCACAGTCATTACCGCTTTTGACTGCCTCGTACCTGCCGTCGCTCTCGGGCCTCAGCGCGCGCTCGCTCCCCACGCAGGAACGCCTGGACATGCTTGGCTGCTGCCATTCGTATCAGGTTTTGCTCTGCGGCGCTGAGCTCCTGCTCTGTTGCACAGAAAAAGGCACTGTCCTGTACAACTTCGACAAACTCTTCCTGTCTCGAAGTCTGGCTCACATCTGCTTCAGCTTTTACCATCTTCTCTTCAGTATCGTCCGCCGAAGGTTTGACCTCATCATTTGCGCGCTCAAACCTGGGCAAAGTGTCGAAAGATTCATTTCGCACGCGCTCGAGCCGCTCGCGGACTTTGCTCGTCGACCCTATTCGATCTGCTGTGGTTGCATCTGGGCTCCCTTGCTCAACACTCAAATGTACGTTCGTGCCTGAGCGTCCAGATGCTGTGGTTGAGACTGGACGTGGAGGCAATTTCCGCTGCTGGGTGGACGATGGCTCTGGATTCAGCGGCTTGACCGTCACCACTGGCACTGTGTGATTCCCAGTCAGGTCGTCCTTGATGTTCTCTGCCAGCCGCTTCATCCGCCGCAGGTACTCCATGTGGCTCACCCGCTGATTTGGCAGATCGCTCTCCTCGCCACCAGCGCCTCGCACTAACAAAGAATCTTCACTAGAGGAGGCATTGTCGTCCTCACCTTCGTTCTCTGATTCAAAATCGTTTGCCTTCCTTCGAGCTTCGTCCAGCGCCTGGCGGTGACGATGCTCTCGACCTGAAAGTTGTTGCTGCTGAGAGTTCTGGGCTTCTGTATCTAGCTTAGAATACCGACGATTGTGCTGTTTTTCGTTGCGACGCAGCAAGAGATCGGCGAAATCGTCGCTTTGCTCGCAACCAAGATCGTCCTCGAGATCTTCTTCATCCTCACTTGGCTCGTTGTCGTCAACAACACCGTAGTCATCATCGTCTTCGTTACCATCAAGGCCAAGATTGCCATATTGGTTCAGACTTGGACGTTGCTGCTGAGGCTGAGATGATGAGCGCGTCAGTCGAGCACTCTGTGGTCGCTTCGCATTTCCAGCTACTGTTCGAGAATGGCGTTGCTGCTGCTGTGAACTGCTATGGTTTCTTACTGTTGCGTTGCTGCTGCCACTGCCGCTGTTGTTGTTGCCATTCTCAATTGAAAACTCTTTCTCAAGCTTCTTCCAATGCGCCTCAATGTTCGGCCCCAAGTTTAAATCTCCACTAGCACCAGCACCGCCACTACCATACTTAGTACCTGACGATCTCGCTGCGGACGCCGACAGAGGTCTTTGACGGGAGTTCATTGCGGACGACGGACGTGGCGCTGCTGTTGCTCTAGATCGGACTCCTCCACTGCCTCGCCGTGACTGACTTGCTGCTTTCGGCGACGACGCGTACTGGAGTCCTGCTGATGAGGGCTTCATGTGTTTGTAGCACTGCGACGCGACGTTCGCACTGTACGAGAGATCGCTCGCTGCTGGTGCAATTATGCCTCCGCCTCCGCTTCGAGATGACTGGTAGTGCGCAGACTTTGGTCGAGGAATCTGTTTCCTTTTGTCGCCGCCACTGAACGCATTGGATGAGCGAGAGGATACAGAACTTGTAGTAGTAGATTGTTGCGAGGCTCTGCCGTTACTGGAACTGGGTCGGTTTGAGCCGCCTCCACCCACAGTGTTGTTCTGAGTACTGATATTGCCATTGCCACCACCAGCGCGCTGCACCTCGAGTTTCCTCTTGGCGCCCATGAAGATCTTCTTGAACGACGCGCACAGAGCGGCATTCGAGTCTCGGTACCTCCACACGAGCTGCAGGGCCTTCTTGTACCACTGAAGACTCGCCTCGCCTCGGCCGTTGAACTCAAGCTCGACCGCCAAGTTGTGGTACGCGACTGCGAGCGAGATGATTTTTTCCTCTCGGGATTTGGCGTCCAGCACGTCCATCGATCCGTTATCTTTATCTTCACACTCTCCATCTTCATCTTCATCGCGAGAGTCTTTGTTCTGGGTCCCTGCCGCCTCCATACCCACGAGCTCTTCCTGAGTATGGAAAATCGCGGCCTGTGCGTGCTCGAGCGCGAGGTCGTGCCGCCCCAGCTGGGACTGGATCGCGCACAAGTTCAAATGCGTGATCGACAGATTCTTCACGTGGGCACACGTGGATCCGATCTGCGCGGCTTCTTTCAGGTACTTTAGCGCGGACTTGAGCTTGCCCAGTTTCCGATAGCAGCAGCCAATGTTGTTGAACGTGAGGATCTGCAGCGACTGGCACTTCTTGAAGTTGCCTGGTGCCGTGATCGCCTCTGCTTTGCGCAACATCGCGAGGCACTGGTCGAACTGCGCCTGCGCCAGGTACTGCATCGCGACCGAGTTGTAGCTGAGCACCACCTCGTTGAGCGCGCGCTGCACAACCGAGTTGTCGACGCCAAACATGCGCCGCTTGAGCCACAGACTCTGCTCGAGGCATCCGAGCGCCTCAAGGTCCATGTGCTTCTGCTTGAGGCACGCGACGGTCGAGCTGAGCATCTCGAGCAGGCTCTGGTCGCTGTCCAGCTGGCTGGACGCCTTGCTGGCTGGCAATTGGGGGGGCTTTCCTGGCGACATGGAAGACGCCGAGACACCGCCAAAGAAAGGCTGAGTCTTCTTCGACCGGCCTGGGGAGCTCGCGCCTGGACCTCGGGACGTATGTGAGGTGTACGACGGCATCTGGAACGAATTGGAGCTGTTGCTGCTGTGAGCGGTGACACCTCCAGCAGACGATGAGTGATACGAATGCGCCATCCTCCACGCACGCTTTGTTCGGTTGGCTCTCTCTCTCTCTCTCTCTCTCTCTCAGTTGTACTGTCTCGTTCTCTCTCAGCTTGGGTCTTCTTCTATCACTTCGCCACCTCCATTCTAACAATCAATCAATCAATCGCGACTGAGCCTGAGAGCGTTCTGGACAACCAAAGACAGCAAAAGTGAGCGAGTAAGTAGTCTCTTGAAGCTCCGTGTTCCTTCCTGGATGACCCGAGAGACGAAAGCAGAGTGAATCTATTTTGCCCCACCAGCAGCTATTTTCAACATACCTCAGTTGCTTGGACCGTGGCCGAGCTGCTGGTTGCTGGGATTGTGAAACGAATCAACTCATAAATTTGGTTTGAAGAACGAGAGAGCCATGCGAGCGTCATAAATACCTAATCAACCAGCACATGGAACCGTGTCGTGCGTGTTTCATGCTGGTATTGACTGAGAGAGATCGAGAGCCCTTTGATTCTTCATCCTTTACAGTTGCTCATCATTGAAGAAGCAATCAGTAGCCAGCCGGTCAGTCAGTGAGTCTGTGGAAGCCAAGACAAGGAGCTCTCTTGCAGCGTTGAACTCTCTCCAAATCCAATGTTGAATAGCGACCAAAAGCCGGGAAAAATGACGTCCATCCATCTACTCTGCGCTGGTGGTGTTCCTCTCATATCCAGCCACTTACTTATTCGCCTTCTGTCCATTGGATGACCGGTGCGCTTCCAACTCTTGCTCCAGCGACGCAATGTACTCCTGCATCTGGTAAAACTGGTCGGCTTGGTCCGCGAGTACCTTGAGCAGCTCATTCTTCTCCCCTTCAAGGCGCTCCGCCATGTGCTTGTACATCTCTACCAACTTGTGCGAGTCGTCTAGCGTGGTCTTCTTCAGCTTGCGCGTGATCTCTTCCGCCACTTGGTCATCGTCGTCGTCGGGAGCGACTGGGTCTGTCTCCTCTTCCTTCGTGAACTTGCTGCTAGTGATGTTGCTCTCTTTGGTCGGCGTTGCTACTACTGGCATTGCTGGTATTGTTGCCGGCTCAAAACCTGGTTTTCCAGGAGAAAAACTGAGACCATGCTGGTGTACGTCGGCTTTCGTTGGAGTGATTGGAGATGGCTGAGGAGGCTTGAACGGTGACTCTGCTGTCACTGTGGCCATTTCCGCAGACTGACTGGAAAAGAGGCTGTTCGCGCTCGGAGGTGCTTCCGAAAAGAAATCATTCACTTGCGTTGGGCTCAGCGTGACTGGAGCAGTGCCAGCGCCAGCGCCAGCAGCAGTGGTGTCCTGAACCTGATATCCTCCAAATGTCGACGACTGTTGTTGCTGCTGGGCAAATGGATCACCTTGCTCGCTCTGGAAGTGGTTCGCGTACCCAAAATCTGGTTGCTGTGAAGCGAACGGGTCGGCCTGGTGGTGGTAGTCAGTTGAAGGCGAATTTTCAAACGGATTTGCCTCCTGGTTGCTGTTGTAATCGTAGTACTGCTGCTGCTGTTGGTAGTAGTGTTCTTGCTGCTGTCTCTGCTCAAAACCGTTGGTTGAGCTGCTCGCGAATGAGTGGGTGGAGCTCGCGAATGGATCAGCGCTTTCGGCAAACGCAGGCTCGCTCTGCTGAGAGAAGCCGTTGTTCAGGTGAGAGGAGCTGGAGGCGGACCCAGGAGGGTGTGCAAACGGATCAGCGGCGCTTGCTCCGGAACTTGCAAACGGGTTCACGCTTTCTTCTCCTGCAGAAGTCGCCGCAGTCACTGTTGCCGAGGTCGCATAATAATACTCTTGGGTCTGCTGCTGCTGCTGGTGTTCATGGCTAAAGCCGTCAAAGGGACTCAGAGTCGATGCCTCAGCTGGAGCAGTGGTGGCAAAGAGGTCGTCACCCGCTGTCGATCCCCACCCATCGTTGCTGTCACTCCGCTGCTGCGCAAACCCATCATAGAAACTTGCAGTTGCCGCCGCCGGAGCTGAGTTCGCAAACAGATCCGCACTTGATGGTCGAGAAGACGCCTCAGCAACTCCAAAAGCCGCAGCGGTGCTGTTCTCGCCAAACGGATGGCTCTGCTGCTGCTGCTCAAAGCCGTCGAACGAAGGCGTGGACGACGGAGGCAAATTCGCAAACAGATCCGACACGGTTCCTGAAGTGGATCGCGACAGTGAACCTGAATCTTGCTGGTACTGCTGGTTGTACTGCTGATCGAATCCATTGTGCGAGCTTGCTTTGGTTGGCACGGGTGTAGTTGTTGCAAACGGCAGCGACGAACTCGATGAAGAGAATGGGTCAGCCGCAGTCTCCTGGAAATGGTTGAAGCCTCCACCATATGAGCTCGTCGTCGAACGCGGAGGCTGTGAGAAGAGGTCAGCGGATGCGGATCGCGACAGCGCTGGGCTGCTTTCACTGGACACATCGTGCGAGCTCTGGAAGAACGAGTCAGCCGCGGCGAGGTGCTGCTGGTCATACGCTCCTTGGTATTGCTGCTGTTGTTGATCAGTGTTTTCCCCATAGTCAAAGTACGACTGCTGGTGGTGGTGCGAATGGCTGGTGTCTTCGAAGAGCGCTGCCGCGTTTGGCTTTGAATTCGACTGCGGCGACGACAGCGGGATCTCCTCAAGATATTGTCCCTGGCTGTTGGTGGCCATGTAGCCTTGCTGTGGCTGCTGTTGCTGCTGGTACTGATTGTGGTACCCGTAGCCGCCTCCATCTGACACCGGCTGCTGTTGTCCATAATACTCCTGCTGCTGTTGGTATGGGTAGCTCGGCGCTTGCGCTTGATCGCCAAAGCGGCCCGCCGCCCAGTTAGAGCCGCTGCTCATGTTGCTGGGCGCATTCACAGTGCTCCCATTCTGTCGCTGCTGCGACGACGACGATGACGTGTCGCCAACGAATTTCTGCAGGATGCGGTTCATCGTGCTGGCGTTCGGTCGGTCGTTTAGGCGGCGCTCCTCGGGTCACAATGAGACATGCAGGGGAGGAGAGGAGGGGGGCTACTGCTGTTGCGGTCAGTCGCCGATGTTCAGAGAGTGCCGTCAGCTGACGAGGTTCCCCCAAGAGCGCGCTTATGGCTTCCAAATGCGCAAAGAAAAGTGCCGTCAACATGGCACTTTCACAACGAAGCGGGAAAATTTTGTCACTTGGGACATAGCGCTCACAGTAGTATACGCGAGTGGAAGAAATTCATTACAGTACTGACGCATTGACTGGCATTTTTTCTGCGGTTGCCTGACATTGCTTTTTTCACACACAAAATTACACAATGCTTTTGTTATTTCTCTCTCCACTCGCTTCTCTTCTCCATGTCTCTTGCTCGCTTTTATCAGTTGAACTGCCTAAATAATCTGTGGACAAAACTTCCAATTTGCTGAACGCGACGAAGTCGCTTCGCAATTGAATTGTCGGAGGATGGATGTGAGCAGCAAAGTGGGCTCTTCCGCCGTTGAGGTTCCGTCGGATAGAAATCCGTCTTGAAAGCCTAGACCGCAGCGGGGAGCACCATCATGAAGTCGCAAAAGTCCACAAACAAGTAGTACGTCCAGAAGTAGAAGAACGTGGCCAGGAAAATCGAAATCGGCAGCGCTGGGAGCGCTTTGTGGAGCACAGCGAGCAGGAACAAAGTGCCTCCGAGACCCTGCACGAAGAAAAAGAAAAAAACATCAGGGAACTGTTATTAGTTCTTCTGACAACAAAACGCAATTGATCGTTGTACCACACGTACCATCACAATGCACACGAAAGTCGCAGCGAACGTCGAGAAGTCGTAGATCGCAGCACGACCAACGAGCACACTGTAGAAGATGAAATCGCCCAAACCGAGCTTGATGGTTTTGTCTGCAAAGACAGAAAAAAAAGTTAAAAGTTGTTAGCACACATAATCGCCATCAACATTCTTCCCATTGCACAAAATACCAGTCGACTCACCTTCATCGTCCTCTTCAGCAGCGCGGCGCGCCTTCGCATCCTGACGCGCCTGGACAGCGCACGGCATCTCGATTGAGCACGAGCACACGCGGTACTTGTGGAAGATCAGCAGCCAGAGGCGGTCCTGCGTCGGGAAAAATTTCTCCGCAACCTGTGGCGCCTTCCATACGTCCTCAGGGCTGAACGTTCGGTAGAACTGACTCAGCAACTCGATCAGCGCTTCCAACGTCTCGCACTCGTAGGTCGTGAAGTCCGACTCGAGCACATTGCGAGGACGGTTAAAGTTGTCAGGAATGGACGCGGCTGGCGCAGGAGGCAGAGGACGCAGCGGGTGGGGTCGACTGCCATTACCGCCGCTGCTACTGATATTGTTGGGGTTTCCAGATGGACGCGACGAATCAGACGCAGTCGATGACGAGCTTCGCTGTGGCTCCTTTCTCGCGGCAGGACGGCTGCTACTGGCACTGTTGCTGTTGTTGTTGCTGTTGTTGTTGCTGTTGTTGTTGCTGTTGTTGTTTCTGTTGTTTCTGGCACTCGCGCTCGCGGTCGCAGTTGCGTTCGCGTTCTGACGCGGCTGGTTCGTGACGCCATCGCGCACATCCGCTTCGTAAAGCAGACCGGGGAGTGGCGCTTGCTTCTCTTGAATCAGCCCGATCAGGCACTTGAGAGGACCGCACGGCGTCAGCACCGCGCAAAGATCGTACAGTGCGAACATGAAGCAGAAGATAATGGTCGTCCACTACATTTCCCCAATTTCACAAAAACAAAACAAGTCAGTACCCTTTGTATCTAGTAGAAAAATCAGAGGATACACAAAGCTTTGCTTACCTCTGGCCACATGGAGAACTCCCACGCGAGGATGACACTGACGAGCACCAGGTAGCCGTTCTGGACAAACTTGGGCGTGCCCTTCTGGTAGAAGATGGAGATCACGCCGACAAAGCCAAAGTTGATCATGACGAAGAGGAACGTGGGCCAGTCCATCGCCCAGCCAAACTGGTCGTTCACGATCGAGTCCACCAGCTGCCCGCCCACGAAACTCAGGATCGCCGTCGACGCAAACATGATGTACCCGCCCAGGAACTGATATTTTTCACAATATACAATAATTAGATTAGCGCCTGTGGGATAAATGAGACGCTCGTGGAAATATGACGGCCTTACCTTCATGCAGTTGTACTTGTAGAGCAGCGCCATGCCGAACGTCAGCACCGCGATCGCGCCGATGATCACGAGCGCGTTCACCAACGACATGCCCAGCTCCTGTGCGCCGCCACTGTTCGACTCAGATGAGCCGTAGACCAAGTACGTCCTAAATACAAACAGACACACAGCCATTGATAAACCACCCTCACACTTACGTGGTATATGGCACACATTCAAACCCATGAACGTACTGCATGGATGCTTCAATGCTGGAGTTTCGGTAGTTGACGACGACGACGCTGGCGACGATCATGGTCACGCACACAGGGAAGACGATCGCCCAGAACGAGTTGATGCCGTGCATGAGATCGCTCGTGGTCTCCTCGTTGTCCTGCTGCTGCTGCTGTTGCTGCGCGTGCTGCTGCGCGTGGCGGCTGCTGTGGCTGCTGCCGTGGCTGTGGTGGGAGCCCGCGGGCGAGTCTGCGCTGCCGCCGCTGGGCGTCGTGAGCTTGTCGTAGCCAGCCGACTCGGTGCCGAGCAGCGGTGCGCCGCCGTCCATCGGGATCGCGACGTGGCCGTCGTTGTCGCCGCCATTTCGCGAGCGCATATCGTGCGGCATGTTGTTGTAACGTGGAACAAGTGGGCGGGCTCGCTTGCTGTGTGTATGTGCTGCTTGCTTGTCTGGTTGGTCGGTCACTTCACAACCTGTACGACAAGCCGCCTTGTTTGTTTGTTTGGCGTTGTTTTTGTATCGGAAACGCCCGCGCTTGGCGCTTTTGGGTGACAAGAGAACCGCTTTTTTGAGTTGAGAAAGGAAGACAGTTCCGCCCTGAGCTCTTTAGAGCAAAATGAACCGGAAAAAGCCTGTTTGCTTGCTGCAAGTATTTTTTTTGGAGAGGGTAGGGCTGAGACGCAATTTTACCCAATCATTTTGGATGTAAAAATGCAGCAGAAAATCCATCTGGTTCCAGGTTGACAGCGAACTTGTCGTAGCAGATAACACATCGACCGAATGAAATGATTCATTTTAAAGAGTACTGACTGCTAAAGCATTGCCCTCTCGAAACAGCTTCAACCACGACGAGCAAGAGCAAGAGCAAGACGTTAATCACCATCAAGCCACAGCTGCTCCAGGTGCGCTGACGCAGCGCGAGCATCGCCAACAATGCAGCGGACTTGGCGAATGAGGATGAGCAGGAAGTCAGGCAGACCAGGCGCCTCTCTTCAGCGCGAAGCACAAGCTGCACGGGTTCAAGGTCGAGGTGTCGGTGCTCCCCGTCGGGCTGGCGATCAACTGCACGGAGCACTTTCCGGGCAGCGAGGCGGACGCGGACATCTTTCGCAAGAACCTGGACTTCCACGAAGCCAACCTGCACAAGTCTCCTTTTGGTGAAGAACTGCTCGCGGGTGATGACGATGGTGCTCTCGCAGATGCATTTTCAGTGAACGAATGGCCCATGCTAGCAAACAAGAGTTACGAGGCGCTGGTGGGCGAGGCGGTGCGCGTGGTGCATCCGCTCAGAGAGCCACCAGGCGGTCATGTGCTCACGAAAGCAGAAGCGAAGCGAAACTGCGAGATCGCGAGCAACCGAGCCGTCGTGGACAAGTTCTTTGGCCGGCTGCACACGCTCTGGACCGTGTGCTCGGACAGGTACCGCTGGTCCTCAAAACACTACGACACGATCTTCCATGCCTGTCTCGTGCTCACGAACGTGGTGAGCATGGGGCTGTCTGAGTCTGAACTGTGAGTGCAGTGAATGGAATAGAAGTACTGTAGGAGTCTGTTGTAGAGTTGTTCCAACAATGTTTGTCGGTCATTTGGTTTCTTTATCTTCTGTGCAGTCAAAGCTTCTGACTGACGTTGATGTATAATTCAAAAAGGAATGACGAGGCGGCTCTCAAAGTCCGTGGACTGGATCACCTGCACGCGAAGCAGCAGCAACCCCACCGTTGTCTGAGCTCTTCATGAGTACAAAAGGACGTCTCGGAAGTACCCAGCCTAACTGTCACTCAGCAATCCATCATACCTTGACAAAATCGTCGTATAAAAGCACCTCCATGGCCGGATCGGAAGACGCTTCCTCCAGAATCCGCGACACCAGCAGCTCCAGCACCTGTGCGTGCAAAAATGGAAGAGCATTCCATTATACTCTCTAAAGGAAGGCAGAAACATGAAGTTTCAAACAAGTAACAGACGTCACACCTCCTGACGGTTCTTCTCAGCGGCCTCAGGCTCCACCGATGCATTGTCGTCCTCTTTCTCCACCTTTTTGGGGTAGACGACCTCCAGGTACGCGCGCAGGTCGGCGCGCGAGATCTTGCCGTCGCCGTCAAAATCGTGGATGCGAAATGCCTCTTGAGAGAGAGAGAGAGAGAGAGAGAAAGAGTCAAGTGAGTTGGAATCCATTCAAGAGCAGCACAATGTCAACATGCTGAGATTGTAATGCGTATACCTCGCCGCTTGGTCTCTTGAGAGCTGTGGTAGCTGAAAATCGACACAAACTTGGCGAACTCCTGCCCGCAGATAGGAGACGCAAGAGGTGAGAAATGCACTTGCCGATGGGCATTCGAGCAAGTATTCGTCGGCCGAGCTAATCGTACTGCGAACGGGATGGCGTTCGCATCCGAGAGTTCAAAGTTCTGGAACAACCGATTGCGGAGCGGGTTCACAGCGATCGCTAGCCCAGGTCAGTCAATGCACATAGCATAACGAATTGTGGGCTGTCAGTCGCTAGTTAGAATACCAACACCTTCAGTTGTTGATCGGACCTGGCAGCGCGTAGAACTCCTCTTTCGTCATGTCTTCATGCTGGACAATCGACCGGTATTTTCTGCGAATGCGCTGGATCTCCTTCACGGGCACTGTTGAGACTCAAGCGCGATCACATCTCGGTCAGCACCACCATGATATAATACCCCACTCCTCAGCTCATTTGTATCGTTGCACCCAACAACGGCACGCACGCACGCACGCACGCACGTACGTGAGGTGAGCATGTGAATCTCTTCGATCTGCTCCTCGCTCAGATCACAGCTGCTCTCGTCCTTCGACACTACAAGCCCCATTTGCGTTTGGCGTACTCAGTATTGCGGAGCCCTCGTTGAAGATCTGTCTGTATGGTCGCTTTGTTTTCTGCCTCGAGAGGAGAATTAATAGAGTCAAGTCGAGGGAACCAATCAAGCGCTTGTGGTAAGGCATACACCGCCAGAGAAGACAGGGATCATTGCGTTGCCAAAAATTCACAGCAGTAAAACGTGTGGGACTTGTGTACTGTGTGGGGTTTTCTTGATTTGGTTTGATTCGACTGTGTTGTGCTGTGCTACGTACAATAGGGGTTTTGTTTTCTTTTTTCCACGACCACCTCCAGCATCTTTTCGCTTCGATGTAGCAGTGATCCTCTTTCTCTGTCTCCGCTTTCTCTGAAACTCACTTTCGCAAGCTCTCCACCTTGCGAAGACCGTTCAGCGCCGCCACGCGGTACGCCTCTGCGAGCGTCGGGTAATTGAAGACCGCATTCCGGAAGTACTCGATCGTGCCGCCCGTCGACATCACGACCTGGCCAATGTGAATGATCTCGGTCGCGCCTTCGCCGATCGCGTGCACGCCCAGCACCTGCAGCGTCTTTGGGCAGAAGATAATTTTGAGGAAACCGGGCACGCCACCGAGCATCTGGCCCTTCGCGAGCTCTTCGTAGCGCGCGACACCGACTTCGTACGGGATACTCTGGCTCGTAAGCTGCTGCTCATTCTTGCCGACCATCGAGATCTCCGGCACCGTGTAGATGCCGAACGGGAACACTTCACCGGAGCGCATGCGCGTGCGCATGTACTGCGGGTCTGTGGACTCGGTCTCCGACTCGCCCTTCTTGTTTGTTGGCTTAGACGTGCGCATGTGCACCGACGCGAGACGACCCTGCTCCATCGAGGTCGACGCCAGCGCTGGGAAACCGATGCAATCCCCTGCAGCATAACTGTTCACAAATCGCAGGACAATCAATCATCAGACCACCTCTTGCTTTACCAAATACTCAGCAATTATAAACACAATGCTACAAGAACGTACATATGAGGCACATCGGTCTGGAAATCGTCGTCCACCTGAATGAGTCCTCGCTTGTCGGGTTCCAAGCCCACTGCCGCGAGGTTCAAGCCCTCCGTGTTGCCCTGGCGACCCAGAGTGTACAGCAGACCGTCTCCGACAAGCGTCTTGCCGCTGTTCAAGTGCACGATCACTTCGCCGTTGTCCGCCTTCTCGACGCTCTTAATCGTCTCTTCGACAAAGAACCGCGCGCCAGTCTGGCGCATTGAGTAGCAGAGCGCTTCCGAGACTTCGCGGTCCGCCATGTCCAAAATCTCCTTGCGGCCGTCGATGATCGTCACTTCCATGCCCGGGATGATACTCATCATCGACGCGTACTCCATGCCGATGACGCCCGCACCGACCACGATCAGACGCTTTGGCACGCTCTTCACGCCGCCCCAGAGCAGCTGGTCGCTGTCAAAAATGGTTTGCCCATCGAACGGGATGTCCGGACGTCTCGCTGGACGCGTGCCGACAGCGATGAGGAACTTGTCGGCCGTCAAAACTCTATGGTAATGAGTCACAGAATTGGAATGGTAAGTAAAACTTATACAAAATAGAAAGACACCGATTTCTAGCATTCTTACCGTTTACAGATGTCGGCGCTCGAGTGGCGCTTGGCGTCCGTGGCGGTCGTGTAGCTGTCGTTCGAGAGCACGGCGACCATCTTCTTGCCGGCGTCTGGCAGGAAGCGCGCTGTGCCGTTGATCAGCTCGATGTTGTTGCGCAGCAGCTGATGGCGCGTGATGTCGGTTTCAGCGTGCTCCACTTTCTTCACGCGCTGCAGGATGTCTTCAATGCCAAAGCGCTTCGTCGGGTTCGACTGCCCGTCGTAGAAGCTGCGGTGGCGGTACGCGGTCAAGTGCAGCGTGGCTTCGCGGAACGTCTGCATCGTCATACGTCAAATATACAACATGAATTAAAACTTCATCATACTACATAACAAGCCAAATGTCCAACACAAAGCATTATGAGCTTCGAGTGGCGGTACCTTGGATGGCACCGTGCCCGTGTGGATGCAGACGCCGCCGAGCATGTCGCGCTTGTCGATGACCGCAACGCTCTTGCCGTGCTTGGCGTGGTCGATCGCGCACTTCTGGCCCGCCGGCCCACTGCCGATCACGATCAGATCAAAGTGCTCGCTCGCCTTAAGCTCGCGGAGCATGTCGCTCAGGGGCTTGCTGGTGGTGCTGGTGGTACTGGAGCTGCTGAGCGCGCGCGTGGCCGTCAGCGAGCGGCGCACCGCGTGCTGGCGCAGCGTGAGGAGCGTCGAGACCATGTTGCTGTTGGATGCGAGCTTCCTTATTCTCTCTCTTCCTTATCTCGGTGGTGAGACGATCGATCACAGCCCAGGTAGCCGCAATACGTTGGATTCGTCTGCTTTACTTTGAGCGGCTGAGCTTGGCTGAAGAAGCTGGTGCTTGGTGGCTTCTGTCGTCAACACCGACAGAACGAGCGGGAGTTGTCAAAAAAGAGAGTGAGACCGGTTCAAGTAGGTGGCTACGGTTACGAATTGCATTCAGTGGACCGTGTATTGTGATCCGCATATTGTTTTAGCCGCATTTTGTTAAAAGGAGGCTTAATTTATGTGGTTTACAGTACGAGTAATTTTTGTGTGGGTTACGATACGGTGGGTTACGGTAGGGTTTACCAAATGAATCTGGTTGACGCAGGGACGTCACTCACGCCAAGTTGAGGGGGGGAAGGGGGAAGACACTTCAATCCAACTCAAAGCTACTTAAATTGTGTTTCATAATTCGACGCGTGCGTTTTTTCCAAATACGATCATCATCTTGTCTTGAAATACTATTTTAGTGAGCACGTTTCGAAAGCTGAATGTAGCAGCGAGTGTCGCGTCGACAGTCTGGCGATCGAAACCTCTTTTCCTTCCTTTTCTGCATTACGCCATGCCACGTCCGCTTCGGCACTTTGGATGCGCAATAGCAAACGCGAGATTACGAGACCTCCTCTGCTCTGCTCTGTCGTGTCTCGTGCGCGTGCGCGGTCCTTTTGGAGGAAGTCTCACCAAGCACTCAAGCGTGCATGCGTCGCTCGCTGATGCCGAAATGCACGCGTGGGCTTCTGCATCCGCATGTCGTTCGGATTAATCGAGGCGTGTCGGCCCTTCCCTGCATTTTGCGCTAGCTGCACATGCACATGCTGTCTGTCGTCGTTGTTGTCGCGACGGATGAACAACTCAGCGCAACCGAGGCTCGCTCCTGTTCTGGAGCTCTTCGCAACATGCAGCTTTCACCCACTATCTAATCTATATCACTGCGTTCATAGTTCAAGCTTCGTCGATAATCTCAAGGCTGCGTTGATGACACACCTTCAGTTTTGCTCTTTTCTCCCCTTCATCGTGACCCCGGGTCGTGCGACCCAACCATGGTCCCCTTCATCTCAGCCCGTTTGGAGTCAAACCCGCTCTACTGACTCGAATCTTAGCTCAGCAACTCTATTTTGTTGTCAAAAGTCGGACGGGTTGGCGGGTCATTTGACACCAGCCCAGGAAACCCATCCACCCGTTCCGTACTTCGAGTTGGCCCGCCACCCCGATACTCTGACGCAGAGAGAGGAGGAGAAAGCAGAGCAGGCGGAAAAAAGCAAAAGCAGGCAGGCAGGCAACAGGCAGGTCAGCTTCCGACCGAACGACGACACGCACGATCGACACAGTCAGAGAGAAAGAGAGCGGGCGAGCGAGCAAGCGACTTAATTCTCTCGAGGAACACGGACGTAAGCGACCATCCCCCTCCCACACACACGCGCACGCCCCGTATCCGCAATTAGGACCCACGACGGCCGGCCCGCCCGCGCGCCTCTCTGAGCAGACAGACACACTCAAGCCAGCGAGAAGAAAAGAGAAGAGAAGCAGCACCGACCGCGAGGGCACAGGCAAATACACGGCGGCAGAAGATTGTGAAAAGCGACGAGTGCTAGTGTGCAAGGGGCGATCAAGACGAACTCACCAGAGAAGCGACGCGCGGTATTGCTTTTCTCCTGTAGCTCGTGGCGGATCGAGAAGCTCAAGCAACCTCAAGCGATCGCTGCGACAAGCAAACGAACAAGCGCTTGTGCGCGTGCAACTGACTGAGCGAGAACGACAAGAGAGACGGAAGGAAACAAGAAACACGGCGAGCTCTGGAGAAATTACGCGTCACAATGACTGACTCATCGGCAAAGTTAGGGTGCGTTCTTCATTTGTAGCTTGCTGCTCGCGGGTTCCAGGGTATGCGTGCATAGCGTGCTAACGCTTGTGTGAGTGCGTGTATATTTGGCTGTGCCTGCGTGTACGATGTGTCTTGTGCTACAGAAAAATCTTCATTGGCGGGCTTTCGTACGAGACCACAGACGGTATGAGAGACAAATGCCTCGCGACTACGCATGTTACGCTGGTAGAGCTGGATAGCAAACGCTAATCATTTCAATCTTTCTTGTTCCGCGATTACAGAGAAACTGCGCTCGTACTTCGCTGCGTATGGCTCGGTGACAGATGCGGTTGTGATGAAAGACCCGATCTCGAGGCGGTCCCGCGGGTTTGGCTTTATCACGTATGCGGACCCTGCATGTGTCGACAGAGCCTTGGCGCAGCCAAACCACATTCTAGACAGTCGCAGGGTACGTGCCGCGCTTGTATTGGAAGTATGCATCTGTGATCTGTTTCACTCACGGGTTTTATACTGTTTCTGTGTGTGCAGGTTGAAGCAAAACGAGCAGTGCCTCGCGCGGAGAGCGCGCGCGATCTGAGTAGCAGCAGCAACAACAGCTCGCTCAGCAGAGTTATGGGCAGCAGTGCAATACCCAGTAGCCTCGGTATGAACAACAGCATTGGGGCGACGAAGAAGATATTTGTCGGTGGGCTCCACTACGAGACAAAAGATGGTACGTTGCTGGACTTTGCATTGTGTGTTGTTGAGAAAGCGCCTTGTACTTTGTTTCATTGACACAAAGACTGACTGTTGAATATTGTGTGTCTGTGAATTTGTTGTTTCGTAGCCGATTTCAAAAAGTACTTTGCGCAGTATGGAAAGGTCGTGTCTGCAGAGGTCATGTTCAACCGCGAGACCAACAAGTCCAGGGGCTTTGGGTTCGTTATTTTCGAGAGCGAGAACAGCGTGGACCTGGTTTTGCAGGAACCGAACCACGTGATTGACGGCAAATCGGTACGTGGTGATCCTGACCATGACGACTCCTTAGTTGTATCAATCCCGTATAAGATGCTCACCCATGTCGATTATTTACATAATGTGTTGCTTCGCAGGTTGAGGTCAAACGAGCAGTGCCGCGAACCGATGTGCCCCCCGCGCGATCCGTGTCGTCGCGCGCTGGGTCATTCAGCGGTACGACTGGACCTGGCTCTGTCGGCAGCCTCGAAGACGTCAGCGTGAGCTCGACCGCGACGACGGCGCAATCCATACCAGGAACCCCATCGAGATCGAACGGAGTTGCGTCGTCTTCTTCGTCATCGGCAACAGCAGCCGCCAGCCTGCTGGTCAATGGAACGCTCGTTGGATACGCGGCCGCTGTTCGATACGGTGGACGTGGAATCCCCAAGCCATCGCCTTCAACATCCGTGCCAGCGCCAACTCTATCCCAAAGCGACGTAGCCTCCTCCTCCAATAGCGTTAGTGGAGAAAGCTACCCAACGGATGGCGTTGCAGATGCGCTCTCGAGTCTCGCACTCGGCGACCATAGCACGACTTCGTCGGTCTCGGCGAGTTCGTCATTCGAGTCCCCAAGTAAACTGCTGGAGGCGTCGATGAACGGACGCTTTTCGCCTCTTGGATCGTCCGCGATGAGCCCACTCGCTGATCCAGTGATCGAGCAATGGAACTTGTCGCCAGCCGCTCCGCCCCAGCCATCGGTCACTTCGGATGTCCCCTTCCTCAGCCAATCGGACTCGAGCTACCTCTCTGGTGCGATGGGAGCTGATAACGAGGACTCGCAGCTTTCGTGGCAGGCGGCTCCATGGGACCAAGCGTGGCCGAGCCTGCAGCAGCAGAACCAAGACGCGCAGTCCTCGCAGCGCTCGCCGTCGTCTCCGTCCTTCTTCCCGATGTTCTCAACGCAAGGGATGAATTCGTCGGGTGCGTCGTCCTCCATGGGTCAAAGCGCGTGGAACCCACCAGAGTACGTACCGAGCAATGGCAACGGCATGCATAACGGCTTTGGGGGTGGCGGCATGATGGGGATGAGCGGTAACGGTGGCTTTGGAAGCAACGGCACGGGAGGTCGATTTGGACGTGACGGCTTGGGCATGCGCGGCGGTTCTTCCTACAGCTCTCTCGGCGGCTTTCTGCAACCAGAGTACTTGCCGCAACAAGAGCCAGAACTACCGCTAGACACTGCGTTTGAGAGCATCATCGGCGACGAGGATCTAGGTCCAGACGACGACCTTGAGAAGAAGCAGCACCTAGACTTCGCATTACCACCGACGCCTGCAGATTACCAGCGCCACTACAGATAGATAGAAGCGACCCCCGGAGTTTGAAACACCCTCTCTGATGACCGAGGTCAGCTCGTACGCAAAGGAAGTCCGAGCGTCGAGATTCAAGAGACTAGTGACCCAAGTACGAGGCACCCACGCTGAAGCGAACGAAGCGTGGCCAATGCAAGTTCGAAGAGCGTTTGGTTGAGCCAGAGCGTCTACAGTTGCAGGCAGGTCTGGTGAGATCGATCAACTCCACTGGTATGGGGTTTGACGAAACCTTGAGCGTGAGACGCAGGATGATTTAGGAGGTAGGTTGGTAGTAATAGTCAAGTAGTTGATAGTGCCTAGTTAGTTACAGAGAAGACGAGCTGAAGACGCAAGCGAGCAAGCGAGAGAAGAAGACGAAGAGTAAGAGCAAGAAGAGGGAAGAGGACACCAGAGAGAGAGAGAGAGAGAGAGAGAGAGAGAGAGAGAGAGAGAGAGAGAGAGAGAGAGAGAGAGAGAGAGAGAGAGAGAGAG
>JAADVO010000043.1:0-81226 GCA_023335655.1 Globisporangium spiculum
CCCCGCGGCTCCTCCCGTGATGATGCCGACGACCTGCGAGAGCTCCATTCTGGTGCTGGTGGCGATGGTTCTTGAGTGAGCTGGTGCTGTTTGGCTGCAGATTCGGAAGTGACTGACAGACTGGCTGAAGTGTGTTGACGTATCAATTTGAAGGTCCACAGAGGTTGAAGCAGCTTCAAACAAACCGTATTTGAGAGGTTATATGATATGAAGATAGTTATGCTTTACAAACAAAAAATTGTTGCCATATATTTGTACGGGTTATACATTATTACAGGTTTGCTAGATGAATGCGGGTCAACGAGTTTTACAAGCATTCGCTAGTACATGTGAAAGTGCTGTTGTAGCAGTGGAGCACATGGAGACCAGCAATGCGAACAAGCCTCAATGGCATTCTTCATACACTCAGCAAGTTCGTATTTGCTTTTGTTACAAACCAACACACGCTTCTTCGTACATACGCAAGCACTCAACCTCTCCGCACTTGAGGCTTAAAGATTGGAGTTCGGAAAGAGGAGCTTGTCGCCAGCGAACTTGTAGTAGCCACGCTTGCCCTTGACGATGCGCAGCACGCGGCCGGCGTTGTCCGGCTCTTGCACGCCCGCAACGAACGCGTTGGTGACGTCCGACACCTCCATCAGTCCGCCCTGCTCGCCCGTGTACTCTGGCACAGTATCGACCGCGAGACGGCCCATCGCAGTGTTCGTGAAGCCCGGCGCGAGCGCAAATGCGCGAATGTTGTGGCTCTTCTTCAACGGGTACAGCGAACGCGTGAGACCCACGACGCCGGCCTTGGCGGCAGCGTACTCTGGCGAGAACGGCACAGCGTTCAAGCCCGCGAGACTCGCGAGGTTCGCGATCACACCCTCCTGGCCCTTTGGCAGCTTCTTAAAATAGTCGATCGCCACCTGCGTGCCGCGCACGACCGCGGTCAGGTCAATGTTGATCACCTTCTCCCAGTTGCGCGGCGCGCCGTCGTCGTAGTACGTCATGTCGCCGGCGATACCGGCGTTGTTCACGAGCAGGTTGACCTTGCTGCCAAAGTACTTGATCGCGTAGTCGAACACCTCGTGGAAGCTGCCTTCGTCCGTCACGTTCTGGCGAAGCCATGCGACGTTCTTCGCGCCGTACTTGGCTTGAAACGCCTTGCCCGTGCTCTGCAGCTGGTGCACGTCCACGTCCGTGATGAGTACCTTGCCGCCGGCGCTGAGGATCGCGTCGGCGAAGCCCTGTCCGAAGCCCGCGGCCGCGCCCGTGACGATGCCCACAACCTGCGAGAGCTGCATGCTGATGATGCGGGTGCTGATGGATGGAGGGAAGGAAGGGAGAGTCCGATGCTGTGGCACTTTGGACGCGGATTCGATAATGAGCCATGGGGCATGACGGTCGTGGCGGCTCTTTTGCATGGGCAGGGCAGTCAGGTTTTTAACCAACGCCAGACTCAGATCTTCAATCTGACCGGTGACTTGGGCGGATTCGAGAGGGTATCATATTTTGAGATCTGTTAAAGCCAATTAGAGCTAGTAGTGAGCACAGCACCTTTAGTAGTATTCATTTAAAGAGGTACTTGAAGCGCGGTTGAACATCTCTTGATCAGTTGACGTGAACAGCATCAGCATCCGAATTACCGGTATCCTGTCTTCGGTCACTTTCCCACAGATCGCAGTACCGGTATGCCTCAAACAGGTTTAATCGGTACCGGAATAACATCGGTAATCATACTAGCAGATACTGGTATTACCCAGCTTCCCCTTCCCCAATATACTCCGCTCTCGTCACAGACACAGACCACGCACATTTGGATCGCGATTTCAGTTAATCACACCAAAATGGAGCCAGAGACCGTGGTGCTGGCGCTGCTGCTCGTGGCTGCCGGTGCGCTCTATTTCTTCTTCGTGGAGCGCCCCAAGAAGCAGCAGCTGCTGGACGCGCAGCGGCTCAAGCAGAAGGTCGCAGAGCAGAATGCCGAGCGCGCCTCCGCCGCCGTGAAGAAGCCCAAGAGCAAGGCGAAGCGCGTGGACGTGACCGCGGAGAAGAAGAAACAGAGCCACCAGGACAGCGAGTCAGCCTCGTCGGCGCCTGAGCACCCGCTCAACCTGCACGTGCTCAAGGGCCACAAGTACGCGGTCACAGCCGCGGCCTACAGCCCGAACGGCAAGTTCATCGTGACCGCGAGCACGGACCGCACGATCCGCCTCTACTTGCGTGAGACGCTGCACGACAAGAACGCGCGTCCGCAGCAGATCGCGATCGAGTACGACCACGTGACGGCTATGACGTTCAGCTGCGACGGCAAGACGCTCGTCGTGGTGACCGAGGGTGGCTTGCTCAAGATGTACCGTACGTGTGCATCCACCATCCACCTCCTGGCTTTTATGACACAATTCTTGTGCCCTTGCTTGTATACTTACAATGTCGCCTCTACATGTGTATGTGCTATTGCTTGTGGTTATGCAGAGAAGCTGCGCGTGAAGCCTGAGCTTGTTGCCGAATTCCCAGTCGCGCACAAGACGGACGTGCACTCGGTGCTCATGAACGACATTGGAAACGTAAGCGACCAAATGTTTCTACACTACCGAGTAAGGGGGTCGTACTAATACTGACGCTACTATGGAAAACGAATGCTATAGTGGGCGACGCTCATCACGTGCGCCGGGGACGCGGACACGGATGTGAAGTTCTGGAGCCTGAGCGGCAAGCTGCTGCAGGTCGTGAACACGAACCAGGTGGCCAACTACCACTGCGTCGGCTCCAAGGACAACCGCTACATCGCCGTGGCCGCGTACACACCCGAAGTGCGCATCTTTGAGATCACGCGCGAGAAGAACGGGCTTTTCAAGAAGGCCAACAAGATCATGACGCTCCAGGGTCATCGTGTACGTGTTTATTCTAGCTGGTGGCTTTGCTTTTCGGTGATTGGAATAGCCCAACTCTAAACCCACGTCTCTCTCTCTCTCTCTCTCTCTCTCTCTCACACACACACACACACACACTCTTTATTGGCGTATGGTTATAGACCGGCGTGTTGGATTTGGCGTTCGATGGCTCGGACTCGGTCGCCGTGACGCACATGGTCACTGTCTGCAAGGACGCGTCCGTGCGCTTGTGGGACATCAACGGTATGCCAGGCTTTTTGCTTATCGATTCTGTTGGTGAATAATTTGGAATACTGATGCTGTTTTCAATTTGTTCTCCCCTGTAGTTCGCTATGTGGTGTCGGAAGATCCGAAGATGCTCAAGAACTTCAACGCGAGCGAGCAAAAGCCGTACCAGTCGGTGGACTTGTCGCCAAACTCCAAGGTATGCAACATCTGAAGCTTCACCGTATTCACTGTAAACTCGCTTTAACTCTGTGGTCGTATTGTGTCTTGCATCTTTAGCTACTCGCTGCGAGCCGCGACCACGACATTCTCTTCGTGTCTACTGCAGACGGCAAAGAGTTCTCGGTGATCCCGAACGCGCTCGAAGACACCATCAAGCGTATCGTGTTCTCGCCAAACGGCGAAGAAGTCATGGTCGTGGGTAAGAAATGCAAACAGGTCAAGATCTACAAAGCCCCAAAGCTCTAAGTTTCCAGGAGCACAACTAGCTCAGCAAGCAGAAGGATGACGCTAAAGAGCCTTAGACAACGAACGCAAACGCCATCAACCAATTTTCAAGAAACATCAAACTCGTTGCTGACCATTTCTCACATCATTTACGCTCAAACTCTTAATTTCTTCACACTATGGCTTTTCAACTTCACGCTTTTCTTCAAAGAGGTCTATGGCGTGGGTAGGATCTCTAATAACTTCCATTTGAGCATTTCAATGTTTTCCGCGAGGATGTTCTTGTCCGAGCGGCGCACGACCACGGCCATGCGCTCGTGGAGCTTGCGGTTGTCCACAGGAGTCGCTTCGGTAGTCTCCTTCTCGCTCTCGCTCTCCAGCGTGCGCAACAGCGCGTCGTCGCTCTCGAGCGAGCCGTCTTCGAACTCCTCGAGCATCTTCTGCAGCGTGTAGATGAGGCGTGTGAGCGTCGCGTGCTCGTTGTCGAAGTTGAGCACCTCGCCGTCGAGCGCCTTGACGGCCAGCGCCTGGAGCTGCTCACTCGAGTCGCACTCGATCTCCTGAATGCGCACCGTGATGAGCAGCAGCTCGTTGAGTTCGTCGGGCGTGAGCTCGAACGGCGTGGTCGAGTGGTCAAAGCCGTTCTCGGCAAGCAGCTCCGCCTTCGCTTCAAAGTGCGACGCCGTGGTCTCGTCCATGGGTACCCACAGGTCGAGCGCGTCGAACGGGTTCTGGTCGATCACGAACCCGTAGAGCGCCAGCAACTTGTGGTTCGAGAGCGCGCCGTAGTTGATGAACATCTGCGCACCGGCCGACCAGTGCTGATGGCTCACGAGCTTGAAGCTCTGCGTCTCGAGGTCGAAGAAATGGTCCATCTCGGCCTCGGGGTCGTGGTTGAGCATGTCGAACACCGGCACCATCGCCTTGACGCGCGTCATGCCAAAGAAGCTCTCCGCTGATGACGATGACAACTCGCGCTCGTCCCGGTTCACCACGAAGGACGACTCAGAGCCGCTCTGCGAGCCGTCCGATTTGGCCACGCGCAGCGACACGAAGCGGCTCCAGATCGTTGAGAGCGCCCACTTGTAGCTCTCCAGCGAGAAGCACTCCTCCAGCTGCGTCTGCGAAAACTCGGAGCCTGTAGCAGTGTCGCTCAACAGCGTGTCGAAGAGCGGCTGCAGCACGGCTTCTTTGAGCTTCGTGTAGTCGTCCGCGACCTTCTGCTCCATCTGCTGCGCGATCAGGAACAAATTCGAGCCGCGCAGCCGCTTGAGATCGTCTTCGCCAAAGTAGAGCACGTTGTGGTAGGATGCCGGCAGCAGTTCGATGTGCTTGCTCCACTTGGAGGCCGCGCGTGCGACGTGCTTCTCGTAGAGCAGCGCGATCGCCAGCTGGTCGTCCTCGCGGTCGGCGTCGCACTGCTGGAAGAACGCGAGTGACTGGAGGTGATTAGTTGCAGGACCCGACGGGCGTTGCTGGTCGCAGTGCAGCGAGCGCACCGTGAGCAGCGACGCGAGCGGGATGCTGAACACCTGCGTGTGCGGCGCCACGTCCTCGGCGATGAACACGCCGCGCTCGTCCGGCGCCTGCTGCTCGTAGACAAAGTCCGTCGCGATCGCCACGCCCAGCGTGCGCTGCGCCCACTCGTTGTAGCCCACAAAGTCGTTGTTGCTGGCGCTCATGAGTGTCGTCGACAGTGTACTAAACGCTGTGCGCTTGTTAATCAGGGTGGACTTGTTTTGTTTGCTGCGCTTGCTTGCTTGAGGAGGGTTGTGTTGCGCGCGTGTTGTTTCTGCGTGTTTGTTCAGTGATCGAAACGCTTGCGGGGTTCGGGGTGCGCTTGCTTCTCTTGTCTTGCTTGTGTGTTTGTCGTTCGCGCCGCCTGTCAAGATGTGGTGTGGCGGGTCAAGATGGCAGGCGCGTTTGGTGACTTGTTGGCTCTGTCTCTGTCTCACTTGGAGCGGCACGGACCTCCCGTCCGTCTATTATAGCGAGTGATAAAGGAGGTGCGCATTCCATTGTGGAGCGGGCGTGTGTGCCTGCCTGGCTTACTATTTCTGGCGATAAGCTCAGAGCGTGTGCTGAAAGTGT
This sequence comes from Globisporangium spiculum, assembly GCA_023335655.1. Taxonomy (NCBI): domain Eukaryota; phylum Oomycota; class Peronosporomycetes; order Pythiales; family Pythiaceae; genus Globisporangium; species Globisporangium spiculum. The sequence continues at coordinate 5,640 of JAADVO010000043.1, forward strand.
GTGGAGCCCTTCTCTCCCAGAAGGGATGTTAGGATATGAGGAGCCCCACCACACACACACGCACCAGCCCGCCCGGATACCTTCTCGCCTGCCTGCGTACTTTTGTTTAGAACAACTTGCTCTAAACAAACAAGTGCGCCACACTTAACTGACCATCACTCTGGTCAGCTACACCTGAACAAGCAAGCGCAAGCTTGTGCGCAAATGGAACAAGCAAAGCTGCAAAAGCAAAATGGACCCAAGTTGTTAGTGTGTTGCGTCGGGGATTATGCGCGTGTTGCGTGTGCACACAATCTACAAAGTGCCGCAACGTGCTCTCATCCAAACACAATGATCTCTTCATTTCTTTTTTTCGTGCGGTCTCGTTCTCAATCTCATTCAAGCCAACTCAACTCAACTCGGCACTTGTTGTCAAGCACACAGTCAAATGCAGTTAACGTCATAGAGAAGGAGGAAGACGGCGCGTGATTGGCTCGTTGAAGCTTCACGCAAGTGCCACTGCCTACGCGCAAAAGAGTCAAGTTTGGTCCGTATCTTGCTGGGTCAGCTGCGGTGACATATTCATCTGATTCAGCAGGATATCATATCTAAAAGGCTGTTTGGATTACTAGATCCAGTCGCTTCTAGTAAATTAGGAGGGGATCAGATATCGACAGGCTTTAGAGCCACTGTTCCGCTGGATGGGACAAGAGGGGACAGACAAAATGGGCCCAGGCTTGCTGGAATGAGTGAGCGACTGAGTGACTGAGTGCATGTGGATGTGGGCGTTGTGTGTGTGAGAAGAGAGAGAGAGAGAGAGTCCACTTCCAACCGCTGAACGGAAACGCGCACTATTTTACCAGCACCAGCGCTGTCTTCAAAGGCATTGCCATCTGGCGAGTACTGTACGTGCTATCAGAATGCCTCTGCTCTCTCTCACACACGCACACGCAAAAAGCGCATGCGCCGAGTGCAGACAAGCAAACAAGACGCACAACTTGTATTCTTGCTTGCTCGTTCGCTTTTGCGCTTGCTTGCTTTGTGCTTGTATACTTGTGTGAAAGTGCGTGACCAGGCTTGTGTTGCTTGCGTTCTGATCCCAGTCGTAATAACAACCAGCTGGATTTTTTATTCCGATTCCAGCTTTGTCCAGTCTCCAAAACAGCGCAGCTAGCTCTCTTCTTCCGCAGTTGTTTTCCGCTTGCGCAAAACAATCAGCTTGCTTGCTTGCGGAGCAGGGCGATCGATCCTCTACGCGTCGCGCAAGTGTTTGGTCGCCGCGCTCGTCGGCATTCCCCCCTCACGGTATGTGATGTGCTTGCGTGGATTGAATTGTATTGTATTGCACTTGCTGCATGTGTGCGTGTGCGTGTGCGTGTGTTATGGATGATGGAGCGCGTGCTTGCTCCCTCTGCGCGTCGATGGGAATGTGCGCGTGCGCGTGTCAGTCATTCATTCGCGTGAGCGCTTGCTCGTGCAGAAATGCACGTACGTATGCGCAAGCACATTCCATCGACGTGTTGCGCCTTGCGCTCAACCAGCAAGTCGCTCAAGTCAACTTGCGTTGTTGCGATGCGTCTTGATTGGTGTGCGCGAGTGGGAGCAAAGCAAAGCGAGCAACACAAGCAAAACAAGCAAAACAAGCAAAACAAGCAACAACCAGCGTGAAGAGGCGCGCAAACGGAGGAAAAAGAAGAAAGGGTGTAAAAACAATTGCCATCAGCAGCCCCGCGCGCGCAAATGAAACCGCTGCTACTTGCTTGTTTTGCTTGTTTTGCTTTGCTTGCTGAGTCAAGAGTGGCAACCCATCGATCCGTCCATAGAACGCGGCGCCAGTCCGTCCAGCATGCCCGCGTTAGGCCTTTCGCACACGATTGGATTTGCTCACCTGTGCATGCTGTCTATGGTATGGATGCTGTCTGTTGTTGTATAATTATCGTATTGCATTGTAGCTCTTGCGCCGCCGTGGAAGGAAAGAAAAGCGAAGAGCTCTCGCGTCCACCCCAAGCGTCAGGCGACCGGGCGTCAACCGTCGAGTTAAGTCAATCCATCGACTGGCTGCGACTTGTTGCGTCACGCCGCTGAAAGGGAAAAAAAGGGCTTCATTCTCTCCATCTGTCAGCAATCCGCACGCGTCTTCCGACCCCGAACGAAGAGCAGCAGCAGAAAGCGCAGATCAGGTAGACGATCGAGCCTCGCGTCAATCTAAATTCTGGAGCCACGAGCGCACGTGTATCTTCTTCATCCAGCCGCCAGCTGTTGTTTGTGAGCCATTCGTGAGCGCGTTCATTCGTGAAGAAGCACCTTCCTTAGCGAGAGCATGCAGAACCGTCCGCCGTCGCCCGCCGACGACCAGAGCAGTGCGCTCAAGAGCCAAGTCGTGTACGTATGGATCTTGCAGTGTTGCTCGTGGTGGTGCATATCGAAGTGAATCCATTTGGTTAATGTTCTAATGATCTGCTTGCTTTGCTTGTGTCTCTCTAGTCGGATCCAGGATCTGTCGATTAAAGCGTCTGCGTCGAGTGGCGACCTTGCAAGTCATCTCGAGAGCACAAGTCCACCACCAGCACCACCCCCAGCATCACCACTCGTACCAGCAGATCCAAGTCTCAGTGAACACGTAGAGCAAGGCGATAGAGAGCGAGGAGGACTCTCGGTGCGCACAGCAGTTTCCACCGAGTCGTCGCCGCTCAAGCGTAAGAACAAGCGCGCGAGTCTGAGTCCGACCGCGAAGAAGAAGACGTCGCTGAGCGATGTGGTGGTCGCAGAAGGAGAGCTCGTGGTTGCGGAGGAGCGCGCGCAGCGAGACCGCGACGCCGTGCTGCGGACGCTCGGATCGGTACGTGCTTGATACACACAATGGCTTGACATTTGAATGTATGCTTGGCTGTGACTCACTCTTTGGTGAATTACAATTGTAGATCTATTGTATGCTCGTGGTGAAGAACAACACGTCGCTGCATCTGGAGACCGTGTCGGAGCACCGGCACCACTTGATCGACCTGGAAGTGGCGAAAATGGACCTGTTCCACCAAGAAGCGCTCAAGGAAGAGCTCAAGTTCAAGCTTCAGTTCCACTATTTCGAGCAGGGACGACCGTCGGCGTACACTTTCGAGACGGCAACGAGCGAGCAGTATCGCAAGTGGGTCACCAGCATCGTCGGCTTCCACGACCACCAGGAGTCTACTAACAATATCAACAGCAGCAGCAACCATAGTACCAGTAGCACCAGTAGCAATGTCAGCCAGCGTGCTGGAGGAGTGCAGACCGTGTCCCAACGAGCAGCGGCTGAGTCGTCTGCGAGGCGGATGCGCTCGATCGCGTCGCTCTGTGACCAGCCAGCGTCGCCTCATCCAGTAGTCCCCTCTTCTCTGGGCGTTGGGAGCAGCTTCCTGTACGCGACACCACCGAAGACGAAGCACCTGATCCTCGTCCGCCACGGCCATTATATCAACGCCCACGCGCGCGGGGTCTCAGACTCGGACCAAGTGCTCTCGCAGATGGGGAGACAGCAGGCTGAGTTCACGGGCAAATATTTAGAGCAACTGTATGTGAAGTCGCCCACGCGCCACGACATCACGATCTTCCACAGCGACATGACGCGCGCGATCGAGACGGCGCACACGATCAGCAAGGATTTTAATCACTGCGCATTGAGCGCCACGCGGCTACTGCGCGAGGGCTGGCCGGGAAGACCCTATTTGAGCCACCAGCCGGTCTTGCAGGTGCCGGACAACAAGGTGATTGCAAACAGCGCTGAGTTGGACCGGATAGACGCCGAGCGCATGGAGCAGGCGTTCCAGACGTTCTTCTCGCAGAGCGCAGCGGGCGACAACGACGAGGACGCCGACGGCAACGAGGAGGAGTTCAGCTATCAGGTAGTGGTCTGCCACGCGAACCTGATCCGGTTCTTTTTGTGTCGCGCGATGGGGATCGACCCGACGGGTCGCTGGGGCCACTTTGAGATCAACCACTGCGGCGTCACGCGTGTGGACGTCTGTGAGCACCGGCCGCTCAAGATCATCTCGGTGAACGAGACGGGCCACCTGCCGCACTCGCTCATCACGTCGAGCGAAGACCATTTGTGAGGCGGGGCGGAGTACACTGTACGCACGCACAGAGCAACGCCCATGAACACACCAGAGCAACACAGACAGACAAACTTACTACTAGTTCGTACTACTACTACCACGCAAGCTATTACGCTATGGATGATGGATCGACTGGATCATTTAATTGCTTAAAGCTGGAGCCATTTTTGATACCAGTTTCATTCATACAGGTTGAAGTTGACCAACGGTCAAAACCCCTAAAATGGCCCAAAATCAGGTACAACCCTAAAATTATGGTCAAACCCCAACAATCCACACAATAAATAGGTCTATTATCCTAAATTAGAGGCTTCTTTTTCCTAAAAAATGGACAGTCTGATTTTTCGCCCTGTTTGTGCATCGACCTACATTCTGACTCGCATGATCCTTCTTTCTTCTCCTGGTTTCCTTTCCCTTTCTCCCCTCACTTCTCAAAAGAAGCCCAAGAAGCAGCAGCTTCAGCTCACAAGAGAAAGAGAAGAGAGAAGATCGCAAGCATGTGGCGCGGCGGACTGGCGGCGTGGACGCTGGCGCTCGCGGTGATCAGCAATGGCAATGGGAATGGAGGTGTGAACGCGGCGCGCTGGGGAGGCGGCTACGTGCGCAACCCGGACCGCTCGACCCACGTGACCACCGCGCAGCCGCACAAGTACCTGGACGCGCGCACGCTGCCGAAGAATTTTGACTGGCGCAACATCAACGGCACGCGCTTCGTCACGATTTCGCGCAACCAGCACATCCCGCACTACTGCGGCGCCTGCTGGTCGTTTGGTGCGTTTTGTATGGCACATGGATCAGTAGGGGTTGCGTCGCGCCTTTGTGTGTGAATCAGTGGGCTAATGCGAATATGTCTACTTTTCTTTCTTGTGCGGATAAATAGCGGCGACGTCGGCACTGGCGGATCGCATCCAGATCGCGAAGGCGCGCAACCAGAAGAACAAGCCGCGCCTGGAAGTGACGCGCGAGGTGGTGCTCTCGCCGCAGGTGATCCTCAACTGCGACCTGGAGGACCAGGGCTGCCACGGCGGCGACCAGCTCACGGCGTACCGCTACATCCACGACCACGGTGTCCCGGAAGAAGGCTGCCAGCTGTATGAGGCGTCAGGCCATGACACGGGCAACCTATGCCGCAACATTGACATTTGCGAGAACTGCACGCCCGACAAAGGCTGCTTCCCGCAGGACAAGTACGACAAGTACTTTGTGTCGGAGTTTGGCACGACGCTGGGCGAGCAGCAGATGATGGCCGAGATCTACGCGCGCGGGCCGATCGCGTGCAGCGTCGCGGTCACGGACGAGTTTGAAGCGTACACGGGTGGCATCTTTGACGACAAGACGAACCAGACGGACGTGGACCACGCGATCTCGGTCGTCGGCTGGGGCGAGGAGAAGAACACCAAGTTCTGGGTCGTGCGTAACAGCTGGGGAAGCTACTGGGGCGAAGACGGCTGGTTCCGCATCGTGCGCGGCGTCAACAACCTCGGTATTGAGGGCGAGTGCGCGTTTGGCGTGCCAAAGGACGACGGCTGGCCGACGCCGACTGTGATTCCGCAGGAAGAGATCCGCGCCGAGCAACACGCTGCTAAGAGCAGTACTGTTGTGACAACCAAGACCGCCATGAAAAAGGAAGACGAGAAGGAGAAAGAGCAGGACTTCACGAAGGAGAAGGCTGTGTTCTCAACGTCGACCTGTCGCCAGAAGCTCAACTTTGTTGGCGGCGAGAAGGTGCTTTCGCCACTGCCGCACAAGACGATAGACGTGAAGGATCTGCCGAAGGCGTGGGACTGGCGCGACATTGACGGCAAGAACTACGTCACGTGGGACAAGAACCAGCACATTCCGCAGTACTGTGGTAGCTGCTGGGCTCAAGGCACCACGAGTGCGCTTTCGGACCGTATCTCGATCCTTCGCAATGGTACGACGCTACCTCTCTCGCAGCGATTTTGGTTATTGTTGTGAGTTTATCTGACGTTGTGGTCTTTCTTACAGCATCGTGGCCGGAAATCGCGCTCTCACCGCAAGTGCTGATCAACTGCCACGGCGGCGGCACCTGCCAGGGCGGTAACCCGGGTTTTGTGTACGAGTATGCACACCGCCACGGTATTCCAGACCAGACTTGCCAAGCGTACCAGGCGAAAAATCTCGCATGCGACCAGTTTGCTGTCTGCGAAACGTAAGATTGCTTGTGTGATGTGGTGTCAGTGAGGGAGTCCCACTCCAATCGAATCTGGTATGGCTGACAAAGTCTCTATTGAAAACTAGGTGCTGGCCATCCAACACATCGTTCACGCCTGGCGTGTGCGAGCCGATCAAGAAGTTCACCAAGTACTACGTCTCGGAGTACGGCTCGGTGAGTGGTGCGAATCGCATGAAGGCTGAGATCTACAAGCGAGGACCGATTGGCTGCGGCGTGCACGCGACCGAGAAGTTCGAAGCGTACAGCGGAGGCATCTACTCGGAGAATGTGTGGTTCCCGATGATCAACCACGAGATCTCGGTTGCTGGCTGGGGATACGACGAGGAGACCCAGACCGAATACTGTACGTAATGCTGAGTGCATTGCTGTGAGTTGTGTGAAGTTGATCGATTGATTTTAACGCGCTGAACTGTTGACCTTTGATTTGGTGTTGCAGGGATTGGACGCAACTCGTGGGGAACGTACTGGGGTGAAAACGGCTGGTTTCGCATCCAGATGCACCACAACAACCTCGGCATCGAGCAAGACTGTGACTGGGGCGTCCCTATTCCTGACGGCACGAAGCCTGACGATGCGATCGACCATCAAATCGATCCGTTCGCGCTCAAGATGGAGCTCAAGGAAGCGCAGTTCATGGATGTGCAGACGGAGCTCCTCTCGGTGGAGTAAGAAAGTCATCAAAGCTTTCCAGGTCGTCCGTCAAAAGAGAATGTATGAAGAAGACCAAGGTGCAGAGCGATCAAGACCTTATCGCAAGTGTGTATGAGCAAGCAAGAAAGAAAAAGAAGCAAAGCCCAAGCTAAGTCAGGTCAGATATACTGGATTGAAAGTGCATGTGTCAGGGGAAAATGAAAGCATCGCTCTTGCAAACCTAACTTGCCAAATAACCACAAAGAATGAAGGATGATGCTTCGTCTGAGCATCAGTGGGCCCCACAATGGCTACCATGAGCAAAAGTAAAACGCTCGATGTTCGACCAAGTCACGGTCTTGTAACAACGGATTTGAGCCCCACATGTTTGAAAGTTGCACGAAAAGACGCGCGACCCAACAACCGACCAACTTGGGTGCGAAGAGGAAGATCCAATTGCAATTGTAAAACAGTCGCTCGAGCTCAGAAAACTGGCTGTTCGGTACCTTTCACAACATACCACGTAGTACATGCGAGGGAATCACCGCCAGCAAGCACCATGGGGACGACGACGCAAAAGCATGAGTACTGGCAGTTCATCTCGAAAGACGGCGCGTCCGACCAGTGCTTTCTCTTCACGGACGCCTTCGGACGCGTCCTGCAGCTGCTGCTCGCGGTCGCGGCGGTCCTCATTCTCTACATCAAGCGCAAGCTCGAGACACCAGCACGCCCGTTGAAGGTGAAGTCGCGTCGCGAGCTTCGGGTTGTATGCAGTTCGTATTGGAGCTAGTGTGTCATGAAATAGACTAACAGACTCGCCATTTTCTCAATCATCGTCAGGTTTGGGCGATGGATGTCGGCAAGCAGTGCGTTGGTTCGCTGATCTGCCACTGCCTCAACATCGTCTTCTCGATCATCTTTGTCGCGAGTGCAGCGTCAGATGACGACGAGGTACGTACGCGTACAAATTGACAAATGCCATGTATTCGTACAATGTTGAGCTGATACTGTGGTTCTATCTTTGCTCAGTGTGGCGTGTACTTTGTGACGTATTTGGTGGACGGCACGCTCGGTCTGGCGCTCGTAATTGTGTTTCTGCGCTCCGTGCATCGACTTGCAGTCAAGTTTGGCGTTCAAAACCTCATAGACTCTGGGTACTACGGCGAACCTCCGCGATGGCGTATCTGGTGGATCCAGCTCAGCGGCTATATGACTGCGCTGCTGCTGATGAAGCTCGTAGATTTTCTCTTCATGTGGTGTCTCTATCGGCCGCTCGTTAGCGCCTCGAACACACTCTTTGCGGGGTTTTCGAGCCACCGTCACTTTGAGCTGCTGCTCGTGATGGTGATCCTGCCCGGAGTGTTCAACTCGTTCCAGTTCTGGGTACGTCCATCGAGCTAAATGCAACAAAAGACTTCTGTAGATGGACCTTGATTTGCATGCTGACTCGTGTGGACTGTCTGCGGCCCATGCAGATACTAGACTCGCAGCTGAAATGCTCAGGAGAGCGCTGGAAGTACTATACGCAGCCTGGGTCGCAGGGCGAGAAGAATTGGATGTACCAGAGTTCCCAGCCAAGTACCAACCCGCCGATCCTCAGGTTCAGCGCTAGTGTCCATTTTCCTGGAGGGACCGACCAAACGCGCGAGAAGACCGAGCCGAACCTCGCGATCCCTCTTTAGGCTTTATTTGAGAGAGAAGCTACCTAGGATCCTTGGTGATTTTCTTACTGATGATGTTGATATTTGACCTTAGATGTGCCTCATATCCTCCGGGAGCTGAACGATTCCTCCGAGTCGAGGTACCGATTAAACGAAACTAACCAAATTGAACTACTTTACTGAAGCACAAGGGGCTCTGTGACGAGATAACAAGAGGCGATGTTGTTTGAGCGTTTGTGTGTTGGCTGGCTGACTGGCTCATTGCTATTTGCTGATAATCTTTGGGTTGATAGTTGGTTGTCTTATGAGTCCATCGACTCTTGTCTCTCGCGCTGCAGCTGTGCGCGACGTTGCTGGATCAGCTCTTCGACCGACACGCTCACTGAACTACTCGAAGACGTTGACGCCGGTATCATGCCTGTCGAATTCCCTTCGTAGGTCTTCATCGTACTCGGGACAGGCGCAGGATGATGAGTCCTTGTAGGCGTGGGCTCGCTGCTCACCGACATTTTACTCGAAATTGTCGACGATGGTCCACTGCTGGCGCTCTCTGCGTTTCGTAGCGCGATGATTGACGCGTTCACGAGTCGCTGCAGCGCATTCACTTCGCGCGTGAGCCACTTCGCAGGCTCGCCGAGATTGTCTGCTCCACCAGCGCTCTGCAAAGTCGCGTCTGAAGCCTCGCTGATCGCGTTCACGAGCGCCTTGATCTTGTGCTCCATGATCGTTTGTACGGCCTTGCGCTCCTTCACGAGCGTCTCGCAGCGCGCATGGAGCTGTTTGGTCTGCTCGTCGGTCGCGCCTCCATCGCCACTCGCTGCTCTCGGGTTCTTCAGGTCCATGTTGTTGCTTAGGTTCGAGTTCTTCAGGTGCTGGTTCTCGAGCTCGAGCACCTTGAGCTGCTTGCTCATCTGCGTCAATCGCTCTTCCTGGATCAGCATCAGCTCATTGTTGTTGCTGGAGCCGGTGGTGCTACTACTGGCACCCATAGGCTTGCTCTGCTGCCCCATGGCCTTCATGCGCGCCTCTAGCTCCACCTGCACGAGCTTCTCGACGCGCTCGCGGAGCACAAACTCGATCGAGACCTTCTCGGACTTGACTTCCTCGAGCTCCTTGGCCATGCGCATGTGCTCCATCGCCTGGTTATCCACGAGCGTCTTGAGCTCTTGCATCTTCTCTTCCGCTGAGAGCAAACCCTCCTGCGCATTGGTGGTGCCAGAGGAGGAACTGCTGCTGTTGCTGGTCTTAAGCGAACTGCTGCTGCTGTTGTTGTAGACAATTTGGTCTGTCGGGTGCGGACGGAACTGCTTGTGGGTGATCAGCAACTCGGTCGCGAGCGCTAAGCCGCCACCTCCACCAGTCACTCTTGATGGTGTTGGTCCAGACGAATGGTGCGAGTCACTACGTGCATTGCCGCCACCACTTGCCCCCCAGTCGCCCAGCGCCTTGATCACCTCGGCGTTGGTCTTCCCGGGTGAACTAGCGTTGTGCTCCATCGTGACGCGCTGCAGGTGGATCAAGTGGGCGGTCTTCTCGTCCAGCTTCTCCTCGAGCTCCTTCTGGTGGCGGTCGTATGCGTCCAGCTCGTCCTGCAGCGCCGTGATCTGCTCGTCGCGCTCGTTGAGTCGTTGCGTGAGCGCGATCATGATGTCGCGCTGCTTGAGCAACAGCTGTTTGTAGCGGTCGACCTGAGCTTTTTCCTCTTCGATGCTCTCGCGCTCCTTCTCCAGGTCCGCGAGGCGACACTCGTACTCCTTGCGGATGCGGTCCTGGTGCTCCTTGATCGCATCGCGGATGATCGGGTCCTCGGCGTCGTAGACTCCTCCGTCGCCAGGTACCCCGCCTACCTGGTTCCCGTCGGCGTCTAGCTCGCCACCACCACCAGCGCCAGTCATCCCACCAGGTCTCCCCATGCCTCCTCCGTTCGGGTTCTTGCGCTGGTTGCTCATGAGCATCTGCGAAGTGAGCATCGAGATGCGCTGCTCGAGTTTTTTCTTCTCCTCTTTCTCCTTCATGAACTCCCGCGAGCGCTCCTCCAAGGCGCGGATCGCGGCCATCTTGTCCTCCTCGGCGCGACGTCGCTGCTCGTCCAACTCGAGGAGACGCCGCTTGTCCACGACGTTGCGGCTCTTCTCTTCGAGCTCGGCACGCAGCCGCTTGAGCTCGCGCTCGTACTTGCGCAACAGACTCTTTTGGTCCAGGTCCTCATTCACGCGCGCCTCGTTCTTGATGCTCTTTGCGCGGTTCGCAAACTTGAGCGTGGACAACGACTCAGTAATGGCCTCAAGCGCGGGCGAGATCATCGCCATCATCGTCGTCTTACAGTTCCCGCCTAGTGAATCTTCCAGGATGCGCGTGAGTTTGCTATCGCGGTAGGGAATGTGCTGCCGTCCTCTCGCATCTGTGAGCGCGGCGATCACGTTCCCCAATGCCGAGAGCGACTGGTTGATCTTCTTGCTCTCTTCGAGTCGCTGGCCTGTGGCGCCTGAGAGTCGGACGCGCTCGGAGCCCGCCAGGTCCACCAAGTTCAGCTTGCCCACTTTGAAGCTCTGTCGGATCATCGACTCGAGCTTCGGGTGGAGCCCCACCGTCCCGTTTGCGTTGGCTTTCCCACTACCACCACCACCACCGGTGTGGCGAGCTTGGTACGCGTTCACCATGGCTGTGAAGTCATCCGGCGAGATCTCCGTGCCTTTCGAGTCCACGTACGAGGTCTTGCTCTGCTCAGCGATGATGATGAACACCGCGTGGCTTCGCGACGAGACCTCGTTCATCTTTGTGCTCCCAGTCGCTCGCATGGCGCCGCCGCGCTCCATGAGTCCGTAGATCTCCTCGGGCGAGCGCACGACCCACTCGGAAAGCCCTTCGACGAACACGCCGCGCTTCTTGTCCTCGCGGATCGTGAGGTTGTTGCGCTCGGGCTTGAGCAGATCTGAGATCGATTCATTGTAGATCTGCAGGTAGGATGCGCGCACGAGGAAGCGCATACGCGCCGAGATGTTGGACTGGATGTGGCAAAAGATCTGCTCGATCGCTCTGGGGATGATTCCGCGCTCCTCCACGGACCCGGAACCGCTGTTGAAGCCCTCCATGGTGTACGTCTTGCCCGTGCCGGTTTGTCCGTAGGCGAAGATGGTCGCGTTGTAGCCCTCGAGCGAGGACTCCACGACCGCCTTGGCTGTGTTCTCGTAGACGGCGCTCTGCGTACATTGCTGGTCGTACACGTGGTCGAACGAGAACATGTGGCTCCCGTAGGCTCCCGGGGTTGCGTTCCCATCGGCGTCTGTGAGCGCACTCAAGTTCTCGCACACTGTGAGCACGTGGCCCGGCGGGTCGACGCTGATCACATTCTGGAAGGGACGGTCTCCATGGAGCTCGCGTGGTAGTGGCGGACGCACGCGGATCACGACCTTGAAGTTGCTGCCGCGCTCCGAGTACCGAGAGCCGCTTGAGCTCACGCTTACAGGTGAAGACAGAGCGCCAGCAGTACCACCACCACCATTGCCGCCTGAGATGCTGCCGCTCACACTGATGCTGCCGATCGAGAGACTCTCAGACACATTGGAGGACGTCTCATCGTCGCCTCGCGAGTTGTAGGAATTGGAAATCGCGGTGCGCTGCAGGTACGCTGGAGCAAGCTGATGCGCACTCTGGTGGTAGCCCTGCTGCTGCTGCTGAGGGCTATATGAAGATCTTCTGCCTGACGCCGCGGTTGCGCTGGTGTGAGGTGATGACCGAGCGCTGCCGTTGCCACTCCCACTCGCAGAATGGGACGGTGACGGCACGTTCGACGGGACGCTGATGCTCATCCCAGCGTACGCATTCCCGCGGCCATAGTGCTGTTGCTGTTGAGCTCCTGTGTGGCTGCTGTTACCGTGAGTGCCTCCACCATTGCTGCTGTTGCCTCCGCGCGGGGTTGTGCTCGGGCTCCTGGAGTTGCGCAGCGAGGACGTGAAGTCAGAGGTACTGCTCCTCATCGCAAGTTGATGTCCTTGAGTCCTCTCTCAAACAGGTTGTAGCGCAGGGATACAGGTGGATCTGTGTAGTGCCGATCTTAGCGTCGCTGTACCGATGATTGAGGGCAAGCAAGTCGACGATGAAACACTACTCGCAGTGGTGCATTCTCGTTTAGGGCGGAACGGCGGAGCGACACGAGCCAGCGAGTGAGTGAGATGGAGGAGAGACGATGGCGGCGTGTATGGTTTTCTGAGTCTTCTTGTGGAAAAGCAACAGCATGAGGGGGTAGCAAAGCTGTCGCGTCGGGCCTTTATTCGCTGCAGTTTCGTAGCCATTTCGCGTCTCTTCGCGTCTGTCGTATCCGCTCAGGTCGACCACGTTGAGGTAACTACTACTTCATAGCGTTACTTCAGCAAACGACCATCACTCCGTGTCTACAAAGAAAACTGACTGGCTGGAAAGGACTGTGGGGTAAAGTGGATCTATATTGTTGTTTGGCTGTTTGGTCTTGTGAGAAAATGAAATACGGGGGCTGTCTGTCTGTCGTTCTGGTGTGCGTCAAATGTGTTGGTGGCTGCTGCTTAGCATCCTTTCAGACTCAGCGACATCTTGATGTTCATCGCTGCCAACTCGTTCGCGAGGTACCGGAACACGTACGGCATGGCCACTGCCTGGCAGTTCTCGCCGCTCTGGCACACCTGGCAGTACCACTGGGTCTTGGACTTCATGGCCACCGCGATCTCGCCCTGACCGGCCGTCTCCACGCTTGCTCGCTGCGTCGCGTTCGAGAGCAGCGAGCCGCAGTTCGTACACACGGTCGCGATGTGCTTGTCGGAACAGTTCATGAGACGATCCTGCAGCAGGAACGCGCAGCCGTGGGCGAGCAGCGAGTCGCGCTCCATCTCGCCGAAACGAATACCGCCGCCCTTCTTACGGCCCTTCACTGGCTGGCGCGTGAGCGAGTTCATCGGTCCCGTGGCGCGCACTTGGGACTTGTCGCTCACCATGTGACGCAGACGCTGGTAGTACACGACGCCCATGTAAATATCCGCCTGCATAACCGTGCCGGAGATGCCCGAGTAGAGCGGCTCGCTGCCCATGTAGTTGTAGCCGTGCTCCTTGAGCTGCGAGCCAAAGTAGTCGATCACACGGTCCTTCTCGCTGAACTGGAACGGCGTCGCGTCCATGTACTTGCCCTTGAGCGCGCCGGTCTTGGCTGCCATCGACTCGATCAGCATACCGATCGTCATACGCGATGGGAAGGCGTGTGGGTTGATGATAATGTCCGGCGACATGCCCGACTCTGCGAACGGCATGTCCGCCTGGGGCCACAGGATACTCATGACACCCTTCTGTCCGTGACGCGACGAGAATTTGTCGCCGATCGTCGGGTTACGACAGAAGCGCAGCTTGATGCCCGCCTTTGTGTGCTCCGACGCCTGCGACGAGTTGCCGATCATGTTAATTTGCTCGATGATCGCCGGCTCGCTCTCCTTGTGCTTTTGGTACTGCGCCTCACCCGTGGTCTCGTCGATCCAGCACGCGATCGGGTCGCCGTAGTTCACGACCTGGCCGATGTGCGGGAATCCGTCGCGGTCCAGGCTGGTCGAGCACTGCTCGCCCGTGGCAGGCTTGACGTTCGAGAAGTACTTCTTCGACGCGCCACCCTGCTTGCCGTCGGCACCAATGTCCACGTTAATCTGCTTGTACACGGACGCGTGTCCGAAGCCTCGCTCGTACGAGGACTTGTTGAGAATCATCGCATCTTCCATATCGTAACCAGTGTACGAAATCACGGCCACAACCGCGTTCGTGCCCAGCGGGTACTCGTCCAGCTGGTACTCGCGTAGGCGCTCGTTCTGCACGATCGGGATCTGCGGCGACTGGATGCGGTACATCTTGTTGTCCGTGCGGTTGACGATCGAGTGCGCCGGCGTGCCCATGGTCTGCTTCGCCATCTGGCACTGGTACATGTTACGCGGCGACTGGTTGTAATCCGAGAACGGCGTGAGCGACGCCACCAGCGACAGCATGTTTGTCGGTTTGATCTCCATGTGGGTCGTGGCGGGGCGGATGTCGTCCTTCGTCACCGCGATGTCCATGAACACCTGCTCCATCGGGCCAATGTATTCGACACGCTTTGTGTCCATCTGCACCACAGGGCGGGACATGCGCGCAGCGTCCGCCGACAGGTAGAGACCTGGATACACACCGCCGAGCGTCGGTGAGATCAGACACACCTCCAGGTTCGCGACGATGCCGTGTTCGAGACGCTCAGCGGGGTCCTCCGCCGACTTGACCTGACGGAGTACCTCTTGAATGCGCTTGCACACGGTAGCTGGCGCACCACCGAGCACCTTGCCGTTCATCATGATTGGTAAGTACGAGTACGGCACGACAAGTGCACCGTCGGCGTAGCCCGAGGTCGGGATCATGCCCAAGCTCGCCAAGAAGCGCGCGACCTTCATCTCCTGCGCCAGGTAGTCATCCGCCTTGTGCGCTGGGTACGAGATGAGCTCGCACTCGACCGCCAAGTGGTTCAGCAGACCGCACGGCGAGCCATCGGGCGTGTGTACTGGACACAGGAAGCCCCACGAGTCTGGGAGCAGCTTACGCACGGCCGTGGTCTTCATCTCCGTGAAGAACTGACCACGATGAACGGATCGGAAGTGCGAAAAGTAACGGTAGTAGTTGAGCTTCTCCGCAACGATCGTGTAGCCAGCGACCTGCATGAGATCCAAACCGCTCGACGAGCGCAGGTTGCCCGTGTTGAGGAAGTACGTCATCGCGTGGCCGACGTTCGACGTACGCTCCCACATCTTGCGCAAGAACACCTGGTCCATTACGACGCTGCGCTTGCTGCCCGTGCACTCCTTGAGGATATTGGCGCGCATCGCCGCGAGTTGTTCCTGGAGCTTCTCCTTCAGGATCATGAGGTACAGGTGGCCTGGAAGCAGCAGCTCGTGGTTCATGACGGAATCGGCGTTGTCTTCGCGTACGTCACCCTTGGCGAACGCATAGAGCTTGCGCAGCATGAGGCAGAGCAGCTCGACCTTCTGCGCGCGGCCCTTTTCGCCCTTGGGAATGTGCACAAACAGGAACTCGTCCAGCATCTTGGAGCCGACGTCCACGTTGCTCATGGACTCGTAGACGTTCGGCATCACGTGGCGGAAGTGCTTGCCCAGGTACGCGAGCGCCTCGTCGCGCGAGTAGAGCGAGAACTTCTTGGCTTCGCGCAGGATCAGCTCCACACGCGCCGACAGGTACGTGTTCTCGTGTTCGCCGCGCAGCACGCGCTCGTAGATCTCGCGGTCCGTGATCGGGTACAGCGCCTTGAACACGAGGCCCACTGGGATCATGAACTCCTGTTTTTTCACGCCGAAACGCACCGTGGCGTTACCGTCTTCCAAGTAGTGGCACGTGACTGTGACCGCGGACTGGTCGCGACGCACGCATTTCATAAAGACCGCGAGCTCCGTGTAGAGGTCGCCACGGTTCGCGAACGCGCCACGACGCACAGCCATGATGTGGTGGCGACGCGGCATCTGCAGCAGACGCACGCAGCGCTCGTTGCCGTTACAAATGAAGTAGCCGCCCATCTCGTTCGCTTCTTCGCGGTTCTTGACGAGCTCTGGCGGCGAGAGGCCGTTCAGGTGGCAGCGCTTGGAGCGCACCATGATCGGGATGTCGCCGACCACGCGCTGGATGCGCTCGACATTGTTGGAGCCCGCGAACGAGCGCGCGAGCGTCACGACCAGAGGCGCCGTGTACGACACGCCGCGCTGACGGCACTCACTCGGGTAGAGCTTGCGCTCACCCGTGATCTGGTTCTCGCTGGTCGGGAAGCCCACCTGCGCGCTCTCGATCCAGATCGTCATCTGGTGCTGGTTCGGAATCTCCACGGGCACTTTGTCCATGTTGGCGACCGCCAGGTCGAGGCCCTCGGTCAGGAAAAAGTTGAACGAGTCCAGGTGCGGCGACACGAGCTTCTGGAGCTTGTCATTGCTGCAATCACAACATCCAAAGCGAGATACGCACACATACATATAGCGATGAGCACGACTGCAAGATGCATTAGCGGCCAGCATAGATCCATATTGCAATTGCTAGACGTACGTCTTGGTCGGGCAGGAGCGCGACGCGGACGACGGGTTGGTGGACGCCCAGACTGTGCCGAAGTCGCCGCCGGCGGCATCCTTGCCGCTCTTCTTCTTACTCTTCTTCTCCACGCCGACCATCCTAGCTCAGTGTCGCTATCAGTCTGCGGAGCTGCTGACCCTGTCTATCTGTCTGTAGCTGCTCACACGAAGGCCGCGAGAAGAGCAGAGGTGACCAATGCAACGCAAGCGATCTGCTTCGGCGTCGCTTTACGCAATTGGCGATTGGCGCTCGCGACGCTTCCGTGCCCAACCAACCAGTCATGTGAAAAACCTCATTGTAGATGATAAAACCTTATAATTGATAAAGTGCGGACAGGTGAACAGTGCGAACTTAACGGACCCACTTCAACCTGACTGGCTCAGAACTGATGAGTAAGCGAGTGAACGAAGAGCTACACAGCTTTTGCGCAATAATGAGCGGCTGGCTGATGGTGGTGGTGGTGGCGTCTGCGTAGTTTGGGGATATGTGGACGATACTACTGCCGTGTCGACATACTAAGCTGATAGGCAGCTGATACGACATGGAAGCTGGGGTGAGAGGCTTCATGGCGGGGTAGGAATGAGTGAGAGGCTCAGGGATAGATGGATGGATAAGCCAGAGCTTCTCGTTGTGCCATCCTACGCATCCGTCATTGTCGGGCTTTCCACCAAGCGCTTTGTGTTGCTGGAGATGATGGCTGAACTCGGATGCGTCGGTTTCACAAAGGTCTGCCAGACTTGTTGCTCTGGTCGTCGACCGACTCGCAGGGGTTACAGGGCGATCTCTCTTCTCTCACTATACTTAGCGGCACGACAGTGCGCGCGCTGTGCTACCACCGAATGGCGTCGACGCCAATGCCAATTGGGCTACTGCTCGTTTCGGAATGCAGAGCTATTTTCCAAAGCGGAATGCGTTTGCACCCGGCCGATCGCCCAAACAGGCCGAACGCTGCAAATAGAAGTACGAGTCCCGACTGTCTTGGACTCCTCTGTTCAGTGTATAGCTGCGGAGCGTGAGACTGGTCGAGTACGCTCAATTGGCGCGGCGCAAGTGATTCCTTGGCGAGTGTTAAGCCGTTCTCTTGGTTTCCGGCGAAGCTGCCGCTCAACGTGCTCCGAAGCATTGAGACGCCCTTGCCTTGCTGGCTTTCTCTCTCGTCAAGTCATTTACAATTAAGCTTCATGCGCGTGACGTGAAGAACCCAGAGAACGCTGCAGCAATAGTATCGGAAGCGCGACTCCAAGAGCACCACGAGGCTTTCCAGGACGAGCAGGGACGATTTTTCGTTGATCTGACAAGCGGCTCGGCCGTTTTCAGATGAGCGAGGTCTCGACTCGGGAGTCCCAGGTACGAGAAGCGTCAAGTTCGCAAGAAGAAGAAGGAGCTGAAGCGAGCTCGCAGACCCATCGTATCAAGGGAGACAAGGTCGTACTGCCTCCTCTCGTACGAGTGCTGACTCCGCCACTGCTCAGTAAGCCCCCATCCATGCCACTCATCGAGAAGGAGTTCAAGCATGGCCAGGCAATCACAGAGTACAGTCTCCCCAGCGCAATTGGCCACAGCAAAAGCGAAGCGGAGGATGAGCGCGAGCCAAAGACCTCGGTACAACCGAGTGCCTCACAACCGTCAGAGCTTATCAAGCGTCGCTCGGAGCTCAAGTTCATCTCAGAGGGCCAAATCCCACCAGCAATTACTGCGACAGACCCAGATGAAGGTTGTGAGATTCTCCACGAGCCAGAGAACCCAAGCACGGGATCGGCAAGCACAGCAAGCAGTGCTGGCGGCGATCCCAACGGCCGCGGGTTTGCAACTAAGGTAGCGATCGAACTCAAGCCCGTGGGCTCAGGAGGAGAGCCAGCTGAGCTCCAGACGGAACGAAACCACGCGTGGCATGGTCCAAGCAATGGCGAGTCTCATGCGACTGGATCCAGTAAGAGTCTTTCGGAGGAGAATCTGACGATCGAACCCCCGCTGACGCCTCCAAAAGATCGCACGGCTAGTGATTCGATTCGCTCGCCAGGTCCAAGAGTACCGCCAGGTTCGCACAAGCGCACGTCGTACGTCGGTCCTCGAGCTCCTCCGGTCGCTTCAGCGAACACGAATGCGGTAGGAGCCATAGACGAGATGGAGTCGTACACGTTTGCTCCGAAGAAACAAAACGCCGGAGGTAATGGGGACACGAGCCAGTCGTACTCGCGCAGTGTCTCGCGCTTCCTCACCTCATCTGGCGGAGCGAGCAGTTCACCGCGGATTCACCCCGTTGCATACTCTCCTTCCCTTGTCGGCGGCCACGACGACGACGACGACGACAACGACGACGACGATACTGATGACCGAAGCAAACGAGAAGGAAGAAGCAGTCAGAGTACCCCGAAGCGCGCTGGAACGCCGAAGCAAAGCCACCCATCGTCACGGAGCGCAGTGAGCGCAGGTAGAGGTGGACCGACAGCCGCACTAGCGATCCAGACAGTCCAGATCGCAGAGGCAGAGGTGGCCCAGCCGCCTTCGCCGATGCACGGGTACCAACGGTCGGTATTCGTGCGAACGCGGAGCGTGGTCGCTGACATCTTTGGACAGCCAACCGAGTCCCACACGATGAAGATGGTGAACCGCGCGGTGTTCGTGCTGATTCTCTTGAACTTCTGCATGATGGCATCCGAGACGTGCGAGGGCAAGAACTTTGCCGGGTCCGACCCAGGGTACCCGTACCTCCCAGGGGTGCAAGCGTACAAGAGTATGGACGTACTGATCAGCGTGCTCTTCACGCTGGAGCTGTTCGGCCGCGTTGCTGCACAAAAATTCCAGAAGGCGATCCTCCTAGACCCGTTCACGATCACCGACTTTGTCGCGCTCGTCCCGTGGTACTTCCAGCTGCTGCTGAACGTGTCAGGCACGTCGGAATTCAACCTCGACAACATGAACAGCGCTGGCCACCCGATCGCGCTGTTGCGGTTGCTGCGCGCCGTGCGTCTCGGCAATATCTTGCGCAACTACGACCAGACGCGCATCCTTTACCTGTCGATCCGCGCGAGTCTGCGGCCGCTGGGCATCACAATGTTCTTCCTATTCACGCTCGTGATGCTGCTCGCGACCGCGCTCTTCTACGCCGAGCCCTGCTACAACATCCACACGTGCCAGTTCACCGACATTTTCAACTCGGCATACTTCATCATGGTCACGTACGTACCCATTTGATACCCATGTATATTGTCCATGTATATTGGCTACCCTTCTCTAAGCTGTCCATCTTGTACGGACAACTTTCTTTAAATGTTTGAATGTCCTCGCAGTGTGGCTACTGTCGGGTACGGCAACCAAGTGCCGTCGCTCAGCAACTGGGCGTCCGTGTTCGTCACAGGCGTGGCGATGATCTCCGGCCAGATGTATTTCTCCATGCCCGTGTTTATCGTCGGCAACAACTTCCAGAGTACGTACGAGAACTTCCAGTGGAACAACAAACGCAAGCTCAGGCAGCTAGATGAGACTCTGAGCCCTTTCGACGCGCAGGAGATGCACGCGTACACGCAGCAGCTCACAAACACGCAGTTCCACCTGCTCGAGGCCTGGCGGATAGTGCAGCTCAACATCCAGAAGATGGTGCGCAAGAGCAAGATGGACGACGCCGACTCGAAAGAAGCAGCCCACGCACAGGCGCAGCGGCTTGCGAAGATCAAGGAGGCCACAGAGAAGCTGCTCGGCGTGCATACGGAAGCCTGCGGGCTGCTGCAGCATTTCGTGCCACACAAGAAGAAAGAGCGCCGCGAGAGTGGCCTCGAAGTGCGCCCCGAGGGCGTGCTCTCCCACATCTACGTACGAGCGAGAAGAGCCATGGCCAAGCCGAAAGGGCTTGATGGTGCCAACATGGATAGTCGCGATGCGAGTGCCATGGCCAAGTCGTTCCGAGGCCGCCTCTGGCTCGCGCTTGAGGTGCCGGACTCGTCTCAGGCCGCGATGGTGATCAACAAGATCATGGTCGTGTTCGCGCTTCTGAGCGTGTTCCTCTTCTGCTGCGAGTCTCTACCGGAGCTTGCCACCTCGGGTGTGGAGACCCCGGCGTGTCGCCGCGTGGTGTACGACTACTGCGTCAAGACGGGTTTCAAGGGCACTCGGTGGACGAGTCCGGACGCCGGTTGTTTCGCCCGTGACGCGAATGGGAAAACGAATTTCTCGCAGCAATTGGACTTCGCGTGCACTTCCCCATCCAAATCGTCCAGTTGCTATGCGAACGGTCTGAACTTTGGCTCATTGGACGCTTTAGCCCCCAGTTGCGTCGACGTCTTTGACACCGCGGGCGTCTCGATCATCTGCTACCGGCAGCAGTGCAACAAGTATGACACGATCGTTGACATGGGACCCTACTGGATCTATTTTGAGTGGATGTTCGGGCTCGCGTTCACGCTCGAGCTCGTGCTGCGCTTCGTCGCGTCGCGTGATCGCGCGCGGCTCATCCGGGACTTTTACATCATCTTTGACATCCTGGCGATCGTGCCGTCCTTCGTGGAGGTGAGGGATCCTGATTCTGGTTAGCCTAATTGCTGTTGGTGGTACTTGAGCTCTAATGTGTGTATGTGTACTCACGTGACGTATGAAAATGGTCGGAACTTGCTAGGTGATCCAATACCTGGTGCAGAATGTGGAGCCGACGTACGCGATCGTGGCCACGTCGCCGTCGTTTCTCTCCGTGATCCGCGTCTTGAAGACCATGCGGATCCTGAAACTCACCAGAGTCCGTCCTCCTCGTCCTTGCTTGAGCACGCCAAGTTGCCATTCACTGTGGTGAGGCGCTAACCTCTTTCATTTCTTACTTGCACAGCATTTCAAAGGCACCAAGGTGCTCGCTAGCACCGCAAAGGGGGTCTGGAAGCAACTGACCATCCCGGTACGCAGTAGTACCAGCCTAGCGGACTCCTACTGTGAGTACTCACTTGCTACTGTTGTCGAATCTGTGTAGATCTTCTTCTTGTTCACCGGATGTATCCTCGCCGGCGCATTCTTCTACGAGATCGAGCGCGGTACCGAGTGCTTTGTGGGTCAAGAGTGTCTGTGGTGGCACAAGAACGTGCTCACCCCCCGGCTTGCGGCGCATCTGCCCGAGGGGAAGCGCATCCTGATCCAGGACCGTCGCCCAGCGACGATCATCGACATGATCAAGTCCACGTGGCTCTCCTACACCACGTACGTCAAGTACATTGTCCACAAGAAGTGGACCGAACAACTGTGGCTGATTCGTCATTGCATGTATGTGTATGTACATAGACTCACTGCGGTCGGGTACGGCGACCTGGTGCCGCGCACGTCAATCGGCAAAGTGTTTTGCATCTGCGTTGTGATCATCTCGACGATCTACTCGGCGATGCCCGTGTCGCTGGTCGGCAGCAAGTTCTACGAACTCTACGAGAAGCACATGGAGAAGATGGTGATCAAGAGGGTGCGTTGTCTTTGCGTTTGCCAAACTGAGCTCTTGGTATTATACGACAGTCCGGGTACTGAGTTTTACTTGCTCTGAACGAATGACATGCTTGTGCAGGGCGGATCGTCGGCGTCGTGGCGTGGAACAAAGCCCAATTTGATGGCTCTGGTGGATCTAAGCCACCCAAGTAGCAAACAGCAGCAACAACAGCAGCAGCAGCCGTCAATCGCTTCATCGCCTAGAACGATTGAGCTCTTTGCGATGACCGAGAAAGAGCTTGACGTCCTCCACCAATTCGTATCGATGCGAAGGACGCTCGTGAACCTCCAGCGCAACCTCGACAACTTTGGCTCGCTCGGGATCGACATTGCGCTCCAACGGAAGGACTCGAACGCTGGGGAGAATGTCATCCCGTCGCTCGCGATCCGCAAGACCGACAACCTCGAGCAGTCGATCGAGTACAAGAGCAACGCGATCATGGTATGTAAGCCAAAAGAACTCTAATGGATGCCAGTCACTAGTCATGCTTCGAGGTCTCACTTGCGTGGCATATTGACTGACTCCCGCTGGGTATTCCATTGCTGTGCACCTCAATTAGGATACGCTGCTGCAGTTCTCGCTGGTAATTGAGAAGATCCAGGAAGCGCCAGCGACGTACGAAGCGCTGATCGACGATCCGCTCCAGTCGCTGGTGGTGGGCAAAGTTTTCCAAGCGATGAAGAAGCAGAACTAGGCTGGAGGTTGAGGGTTGGGCACTCTGACAGCTCGCTCTCGCGAAGCCTCATGAAAAGCGGATATATGATGAACGTAGCCTTGTGAGAGAGATACGGGAGCAACGTTAAGAGGCGCTGATACCGAAGTAAGGCAGAGCCAAAGGCACAACAAGGCCAGGGAAATTGCACCTCACCAATCCCAACCCAAGCACTCGTGAACATCTATCTACCTGAGCAGCTTGCCACACGTCACAGATTTACTTTTGTTCAGTGCTTTCAATTATTTGCTGATTCTGTAGCTGAAATAGTGATTTCAACATTAGTATCGGTTTTGACAGGGTTTGTTTGTGTGAGACCCAAGAATAGAGAGCAGTCGAAGAAGAACTGCGGAAAGAAGCCCCGAGCGAGCAGAAGCTAACGGACGACGGCTTGCTCTCTCTGCGAAGAAGCCCACAGGGACCAGGACGCGAAGGAAGCGATAAGTAGGCACGTAGACTCACTCGTCACTGTACTTCTTTGTCTCTCTTGGCTGCGTGGAGCCCCTCACTCGCTCAGCGCGCTCTCCCGCTGTAATAGTAGAGAGAGAGAGCGAGAAAGGACAAGAAGATTGACATCATTGTTATCGTTGCCTTGCGTGGGTTGATTCCTCCAGAAGAACGTAGTGACACTGATGGAGTACGGACGACTCGTGGTGCTCGGCTACAGCAGCTATCGCGTCGCGACTGTGGGCACGCCGCCGCGCAGCGAGGCTTCACACTCAAGCGCTTCGCCGCACCAACAGCAGCAGTCGTTTGGGCTCGGTGTCGCGACTGGCGAGAACAGCGCTCAGGCGAATGGCAACGAAGGAAGCGCGCGTACAGATCCAGCTGCACGAGCGCCGTCTGCATCGAGTGGTCGTAGTGGCGCGTCTACTACTACTGCTGGTGCATCTACTAGCGGCAGTGGCAGTGGTGGCCCGCCAGCGTCAGCTCCAACTCGAAGTGTTAACGGCAACTACTCGTCGAGCAAGAAGTCGCTCGGCCAGCTCTGGGAGCCGATCGGCGACCAGAACGCGCAGTACATTCTGCAGAAGCGCAAGCGCGCGAACGGCGTGCTGCTGAGCCATTTCCACCACTTTTGCCAGAAGAAGGCGTTTCCTACAGCGTCGGGTTCTGCTTCTGCTAGCGCTTCATCGTCTTCGTCTTCATCGTTTCCAGTGACGTCCAAGGACATCAAGACCGTGACCAAGCGCATGATGCACGCAGTGGACGTGAAGCGCACGCTTGCGAAAGAATGTGAGAATTGCGACACCAACGGCAGCAGCTCCGACACAGCGACCTCCAGCACCAGCAGCAGTTCCAGTGATGACAATGGCAATGGCTTCAAGATGCCTCCTACAGCCGACAACCCGTTCCTAATGTGTGTGCCGATGAACGACAAGGATGCGCACGCGAGCATCACCGAGTACAAGCTGGACCCCGCGACCGACATGTTCCAGATCGGCCGCATGCCTTGCCGCCAGAACGATTTTGTGATCCCCGGCCCTCGCGTGGGGGCCTCGGGTACGATCTCGCGCTTCGCGGCGCGCATCCTGT
This sequence comes from Globisporangium spiculum, assembly GCA_023335655.1. Classification (NCBI taxonomy): domain Eukaryota; phylum Oomycota; class Peronosporomycetes; order Pythiales; family Pythiaceae; genus Globisporangium; species Globisporangium spiculum. Next base: position 29,992 of record JAADVO010000043.1, read on the forward strand.
GCTCCCGTGAGCCGCCATTTGAGTGCCGCATCTTTGCCGGCGGCTTTGACGTCACGAGGAAAATGTCGACGGCGGGCCACGCGCTCAAGTACTGCCAGGGGTGCTCGTCGTGGTTCAAGAAGCTACCAATAGACCACGCCTGCGTCGCGTCTCATTTGCTGAAACAAGAGCTTCACAATGGTGGCAGCGGAGTTGGTGTCCGCAGCCATCGATCGAGTGGCCAGGCATCAGCCTTGGGCAGACGAGAATCCAACCAGTCGAGCCACACGTCGAGCCGCGACATCGTTACGACGAGCACTACAGCAGAAGATATGGACCACTTGGAGATGGAAGTGAGCGACCCGAGCGAGATCCCAATCGACGGCGTGACCAAGAACGGCGTGCGCGTGTGGATCCCCGAGCACAAGCAGTGGTTCGAAGTGTCGGTGAATGGGAATTTGTACGCGATCGAGTCCCGCACGGCGCCTGCCGCCTCGTCTAGGAGCTCATCTACTCGACTACCAGCAGGTGGCGGCGCCGTGCGCCACTCGACCTTCAACCGCCCGAGCGCTGGATCCGACGGCGTGCCTCCGATTCTGACGGACGGCGCGATTATCGACCTGGGCGGCGTCCAGCTCCAGTTCCAGACAAAGTACCAATCGTTATCTCAACTCGCCGGTGAGCGTGCGTCGCTGGCGGAATACGACGAAGCAGCGGTAGGACGCCGAACCAATTCGTCCGTCGTCGACCAGCTGGAGAGGCTGAACGTTCAGTGCCCCGTGCAGCTCCACTCGCTGAGGTTCACACCCCCTGAGCCAGGCGAAGAGACCGATCCGCTCGAGATCCCGCACGTGTTCCCCGCGTGCGGCCACGTGTTTGGCTACGAAGAGCGCATCGCGAACTCGCGCATGTGTCCGCTGTGCCGCCACCCGGGCTTCCTCGTGAAGCTGCTGCTGAAGGACAACTCGCAGCTGCAGTCTGCCGCGGAGCGCAACCGGATCCCCGAGTGCGTGCTGAACCCGTGTGGCCACGCCATCAGCAGCAAGCTGGCCTCATACTACTCGAAGCTGTTGATGCCCAACGGACGCGCGATCTGTCCGTTCTGCGCGGTGCATCTCCACTCGACGACGCCGTTCTCGAGACTCTACCTCTATAGCGAAGAAAGTGACCAGTGTTGATGGTCAAACAGTAATACCCAAAAGCCTGAGAGATCACGTGTGAAGCAGTGATAGAAATCAATCGAAAGACAAGGTTGGTAGGTCGCCGTGTAGTTAGTTGTGTAGAATAGATACGTCGCCGTCGCTCTGAATGCAAATGAGCACGTTCGCTTTGAGGTGTTTCTATCGCAAGAAGAAAATGAGAAGACGCTATCCAAGCGAAGTGGAGCTCCCAGAATGCAATCTTGCTGATACAATTAATTGATGAAATGAGGACAAAAAAAATATTGCAGTGTCCTCCTTACTTTTTCGCCTTGGAGCTCATCGAAGAGCCCTGGAAGTTTGCTGCGCCGTTCACGCGCTTGACCTCCTTGGAGATCGTTCCATTGCCGTTGCTATTGCTGCCGCTGTTGTGGCCGTGTGTGACGTGGTTGAGGCGACGCAGCCCCTTGAGTGTGCGTACCTTGAGCTCGTCACGCGTGAGCGGGCGCATGTTGTCTTCGTTGTCGCCGCTGTCTTCGTCCTCGGACGAGTAGTCCTCGAGGTTGGGCGGGTTGATCTGCAGCGGCTCCTGGCCCATGGGCGTGAGCGGACCAATGCCCAGCACAGACTGCAGCGCCGGGTGCTGGAGACCCGAGGTTCCTGCGTGATGCGCTGCCAAGCTGACTCCTCCATTCATTGCTGCTCCAATATTACCACCTGAGGCAGAGATGTCTGCGCCTATGGCGTTTGCCATCATCAACGCTTCTTGCTCGTAGATGTCCGAGCCGGAGCCGTGACCTCCCTGTTTCTTGGCCTTCTGCTGCATGAGCATCGCAACGTTCGCGTACTGGTGCAGGATGTCGTTGGTCTTCTGCTCAATTACGCCCAGGTACTGCATCATGTTGGCCTCCGTGACGATCGAGTCACCGAGCATCTCGATCATCGCCTGCGAGTTGCAACCCGTCTTGTTGAACAGGCTCTGGATGCCGATCTTGACGGCGTTGACGATCTTCTGCGCGTCTTGGCATTTCTGCTCGCACTTCTCAGCCGACTGCTCGGTGAATTGGAGCTTGGCCTCCAGGTCCTTGAGCAGCTGCTTGTGCTGGCTCACGTCATCACCAGAGTCGTCGCCGTACTTCTTCTCCTCTTCGCGCAGCTCGGCGAGCCACTCCTCGAGCTTCTCGATCTCGTTACTCTGCTCGTTCACGTAGTTGAACAATGAAAAGTTCTGGTCCTCTTTCTTGATGAACGACGTCACGAGCTGCTCGAGGTCGTTGATGCCCGTCGCAGCCTTGATCTTCATGAACGCCTCTTCAAAGTTCTGCACGCGCTCGATCGACACCTGGACGTGTACTTTCTCTTTTGCGACGCCCCACGTACCCTTTTGGAGCTTTTTCTTCATCTCAAGCTCTTCGTCCACCGACAGATCGCCCAGACGACTCCCATAATGCATCCCACTCCCGCCACTGCCACCTCCGCGCTTGAGGTGGTGGTAGTCGTCGCCTCCGCCTTGGCGCTTGGACTCTTCCAACTTGTCCATGAGCTCTCCGATCACGCGGCGGTGGTCGTCGATCTCGACGCGATTCGCCTCCTGCAAGCTGCGTAACTCAAGCTGCGCGGCGTCACGCTGCTCGTACGCGAGGTTGCTCAGCTCGATCGTGGTCGCCATCTGCTTCTTTTTGTCGTTGTGCTCCTTCTCGAGCTTGCGGTAGATCGTGTCGAACACGACGCGCTCACGACGCAGGTTGTCGATCTCCTCTCTTAAGATCTTGTTCTGCGCGAGCGCCTCGTTGAACTTGATGAGAGACTTGTCGAGTCGGTTTTCGAGGATGCGGATCTGCTTGCTCACCATCTGCTGGTTCTCCTTGGCCGCGTTCACGCCGCCCATGTGTTTCTTCTGGTGGAGCACCTTGTGCTTCATGATCTGGATCTGCTGTATCAGCGTGTCGAGCTTCTTGGACTCGGCCATGTTCTTCTTGTTGAATGAGTCGATCTGGTCGTGCAGCTTCGCGAGCTGCTCCTGCTGCTGGGTCGCCGAGCTCTCCGTGAAGTGCCGCGTCACGAGGCTCAACTCGTTCTTCATGTCGTCGTTGTCCTTCTTGAGCTTGTCGATCACGGCCTGCTGGCGCCGCATCACTTGATGGCTCTCGTCGGCATACACTTTGCGATTGAGCTCCATGTTACGGTACTCACGCTGCAGCTGCGTGAGGTCGGCGCCGTTGCCATTGCCATTGCCATCGCCATTACCGTTTGGGTGCAGCAGTGAGCTGCTCGATGAGTGCATGGCTCTGTGAGGTTGTTCTTCTGATGATGACAGATGGTGGGGCAAGATATCTAGCTGTAAGCAGCAGCAGCAGCAGTAGTAGTCACACGCGGCGGTGTTTATTTTCTTACTGCTGGGGTGGTCAAGATGAGGCTTGAGAGCAGCGCCTCGATGACACGTCCAGTTGTAAGTTCTGTGTCGTTTCGAGTCCCATCGTGATATGGTAAATCATTGGGTAAAAATAGCGGATACAAATAACAAACAGTGGGTCAAGTGAACTGGTATCAAGGAAAAACCGGTACAATACCGGTGCCCCCAATCTGCACATTTTTGTGGCCCCAATCAGCCAGCCACCATGTTTTTCTCGCCACTTCACCAATAAGAGCTCCACGTGAACACTTCAGTCGATCGATCGCTTCATCAACCATGCTGCTCCGCCACGCCGCCAAGTCCTTCGCGCGCCGCTCGTTCGCCACGGAGGCCGCCGCCGCTCCCGCCGCTGTGCCTGCCGCGCCAGCCAAGGTCTCGTCCTCCCGTGGCAGCTCCTTCGGCCAGCGCCTGCTCGCATTCACGGTCGGCTTCGCGGTTGCCGGCGGCATGGGCCTCTACCAGCTCAACGAGGATGTGGAGAAGTCCACGGCGGAGATCCAGAAGTCCATCAGCAGCCTCAAGAGCGACGTCATCGCGCAGAATGCGGCGCTCACCAAGCGCATCGAGCAGCTCGAGAAGAGCCAGTAGAGAGAGACGACGACGACGACGACGACGAGGAGGAGAACCCGTCCACCCCCGCCTGTTGTTTTTTGCTGACGCCGCTGTCGCGGCCCGTGGTTGCTGAATACCTGTGGCATGACCAAGAAGAGTAATGCTTCAGCGTGGAGACTCGCTGCTGTTGCTGCCACGGTGCGCACGGACTGGACAGCGAGAGATGATGGAGAAGACCAGAGAGAATCTATTGCCAACCTACATTTATAAAGAGAAACGAAGAGAAACAAGTGAGAACGAGAGCGTGTTGGGATGTGGGCTACTTTGCTTACTATCGTGTCTGTATGAACATGAAGCGTGTTTTCTATTTATTTTATGATAAATATTAAGGCCGAAAGGGAGAGCGAGATACAGCAAGAAGGGAGTAATAGTTCGATGTGAATGTTGGGCGAATGCTGGTCTGGATCACGGAGCTGGTTGGTGCTCGTAGACGTCAAAACTGGGCACACTCGAGTGGTAGCGATGTGATGACTACTGCAGCTGCTGTCAGTAGTAGTTATTTGGTAGTGCTGCAGCTGCTGGCGTCTTCTTCTTCTTCGTATCGCTGCTACCGCTGCTGTTTGTGCTGCCACTCTTCTTCTTCGTCTCAATGAGCTGCTTGAGGTCGTCCACAACGAGCTCATTCACTTTGTCGGCAAGCTGCACCGACGTGAGCGCGTTCTGCAGCGTCTCGATGTCGCTCCGGAACGCCATGTTCTCCTCGCTCTTCTCGTCCAGACGCTGTGTGAGCTTGGCGATGCGCTTCTTCGACTCGCTCAGCTCGCGCTGCATGGCACAGAAAATCGCCGTGTACTGGGCTTTCATCACGTCGATCTCAGAGTCCGTTTGGAACTTGGCCTGGAAATTCGTGATGGCTTCATCGACCGAGGTGCCGTCGATATCTGGAAGAGCTGCAAGCTCACCACCAGTAGCAGTGCTATCAAAGCTGCCGCGACTCAGCTCGCTCCCTTCAAAGTCGCTGCTTGAGCCGAAACTGTCCCTTGATCCAATGTGGAATTGATGATGGGATCTGTGTCTCCGCGGCGTCCCCGACGACGACGACTCCAGCGTCTCGACGATCTGTAAATCTGGAATGTCGAAAATCGAGATCTTCCTTGGCGCGCGCGGCAGAATCTGGTTCTTGATGCCCATTTTCATCGCATTGCCGATCAGCGCCTCGGCATCTAAGAGCAGCGAGTCATCAATATCTTCGGTAAAGTGAGACCCAGAGCCCGAGGCAGGAGGTGCTGCTGCTGAGCCACCACCTCCACCGCCACCTCCGCCATGCGTGAAGCTTGAGTTGCTCGCAAGACTCCCCAATGGCGACTTCTCGTTGCCTGAACTGGACGACACGTCTGAGAAGAAGTCTGGATCTGGCTCCTGACGGTTCCACGGCAGGTCGTACGTCGGCGCTGACACAAAGTGTTCGCCCTGTTATTATGAAACAACACAGTCATTCTCGAATGAGCACTTTGAAATATAACATTTCGCAGTTACCAACCAGGTTCAAGTACGTACAGGCTTGTTCACTTCCGCCAGGTTCCGGATCGTGAGCATCGGGGACATGCCCTTCAATGCCGCATTGTTCACCGTTCCGTTCGACACGGCGCCATTGCGGAACGCGCGCAGCGTGAGCACGATGATGTCGCGCACGACGTTCGACTCGGCGCGCAGGTGCACAAAGCAGTTCTCCGCCAGGTACAAGCAGAACTCGTTCGGAACGCTTCGCACGACCTCGACCTGGACACATTACATGGTTAGGATATGAACCATATTAATAACGAATGATAGCCTCATACCGGTTTTGGTAACGAGCTCACCTTCAGGTCACTGTTGTAAATGGCTTCAAAGGGAGGGATGAGTGACGATTCGCATGTTAGACGCACACGGCGATCGTCAATGAGCAACGTCCAGGATTCCTATATGTACAGTAGAAGACAATCCAACACTGTTAGAGTCAAAGCCTTCAAAGCAATGGTCACAATCTGAGCCAAAGGAAACGTACGCGCAGCTCGACGTTGTTTGGGTACTCCTCTCCGTCGCGAACCGAGATGCTTTGCAATCCCTACAACGACAATTTAACAAGACTGTTTAGGATACCGACACACTCAAACAGGTTTTCTCAATATTGCTTTTAAGCGTACCATGAAGAGAACGGATTTGCGCTCGAGGTACATCTCGACCTTGGAGCGCACCTCCGGGTCCTCCTTGATCGGCCCGTACTCGAGCATCTTGGTCTTGACCACGTCCTCGTCTTCAATCATCACTTTCGCTAGGATGCGTGCGCCAATGTCGTCTGCGGTCGCGGTGAAGAACTCGTCGCAGGCGCCTATAACATACCATTCCGATGATTAGTTTATAGTCACCATGGTGCGTAGAGAAACTTTAACACATACCTGGGATGACTTGGAAGTCATCGTGGCCACCGAACGCGCGGAACCACTGCACCGACATGGAGTAGCAGCACGAATCGGCGCGCAGCGGACAGCCCAAGTACGTGAGCACGTTCATGTAAGTGTGGTGCACGCCGCCCTGCAGCACGCAGTTCTCCAGCACGCTCGCGACGCTGCACGCGTCGCCGACGCTCTTGCAGCGGTCGTCAAAGTGGAAGAACGCCGGGTTCTCCACGTTGCTCGCCACAAAATCCGCGTAATGTTGGCTTGTGCTCACACACGCGCTGCTACTGCTCGACCCCATGGACGCGGCGATCACGTCGATCATCGACTGCGAGCGCGGGATCATCGTGTGCGCCGATCCAAAGGGCGACGAGAGCGACTGGCGCTGGTTGCGCTGCACATGAAGCTGCTGCTGTTTATTGCTGTCGTTCTTGGGGGAACTCGTGATCGCGTCCTTGCTGCGCTTCACCACGTCCATCCATCGGTGCTTCATCCTTCCTTTCCGTTCTCTTCTCTGCGTGTTCTCTCTATAACCCGCGGTCGTGCGGACGCACTTCCGATGGCACTGTCGCTATTGGCACTGACGCACGCACACACGCTCTGCTGTCGTCGGCTGGTGATGTTATATGGCGCCGCACTCCCACAGAGAGTCGTGAGGAGGTGGATGGAGAAGCGTCAGCGCGAGAGCGTCGTCGTCTCTCGCACCGAATCGACTGTGAATTGGGCGGGCTTTGTAAAAGTGTGACTGACGGCGGACCAAAAATGGGTTGTGGCGCTTTTTTTAGAGTGGATTGTTTATTAGGTTCTTAACAGCATGTGGCCATCAAATGAACTACACTTGCTTTTTGTATTCGATCATCCAGTTTTATCAAAGAAGACAAACATAAATTTCTACTTGCTTTTCGCCCAGATGAGTGAGCCCCTACTGGCTGGAGGGGATAACGCCACGATGTATACCTCGCCTTGGGTCTTGCTTCTCTGTTTGTTGCGCACGGGGTCTGGGATGTCTGTGTGGGTGGGTGGGCGTGGGCGTACGTCACTTATCCACACACACCAAAGTCGTTCAGTGCTCAAAAACTCCAGCAGCTCACTTATCGCCGCTGCGCTTGGTCGCCTTCATCTTCTCGTCGCCCATCGTCTTCATAATAGTTCAACAGTGTCCTGCCTGCTCATAAAGACTCGAGCACCACCTGGGATCGCGTGCGGAAGTCCTGCTCGTAGTCCACGAGCAGCGGCTGCAGCATATTCGAGACATCGAACGCGGTCAGGCGCTCGAGCGGACTGTTGGCTACGAGCAGACCGCGGAAGATCTCATAAATTACGGGCGGGAACTGGATCTCACGGAAGCAGATCAGACAGCCCTCCTGGCCCAGACACGGCGGGTATCCGACTCCGTCATTGGCGTGAAACAGCAGGTGGTTGAGCCAATTTGTGTCGCAAACCAGCGCCAGGTGGCCCTTCGGATAGCCAAAGCAGAGCAGCTGATAAAGCTGTTCAACCATACATACACAATAGAAAATGTTAGAAATTGGCTCAGGCACAACAATGGTTACGATGAGCTTTGTGTACGTACCAGCACGCCTGCGGACCACATATCTGCTGGAGCGCCGAGGAAACCGGGACGCGGCGTCGGGTGGGCGTTGTGATTGCGCACTTCCTGCGCCACGTAGAGCGGCTTGAACTTGATGAGCCGGTCGTCCGAGCCGGCAAAGCCGTTGTTGTCCATGATCTCCGAGCTGCCAAAGTCGATGATGCGCGAGTTGTAGTTCGCATCAATCACGATGTTGCACGGGTCGATGTCCAGATGGCACACGTTCTGTGCGTGCATGTACGCGAGTCCTTTCATGACACCGTCAAAGATATAGAGCGCTTCAAACATCCACGCTCGCGCTAGAAAGGCGTTCACGGTGCGTTCCAGCCCTTCAAGCGACGTCATGGACTGCACGAGGCTCTCGACTGCAAACTTCTTGTACTCAGTCAGTCGTCGCTTCGCGTACATGATCAAGCTCCCATTCGCGGCCCAGTCCATCGCAATGTACTCGTTGAATCCGTCCGAACAACACTCCCACTGCGAGAAGTGCGGCGAGTTGTAGACCCCGGAAAAGCCCGCCGGCTGGAGCTGCGCCATCACGCGCACCTCATTAAATACGTCGTCTCGCTGCAGCTCAAGCTGCCCTTTGTCCATGACCTTGACCGCCACGTCGTACGTCGGCAGCTCCTGGAGCCGGTTGCGCTGGAAGTACTTGCCGTACTTGACGACTCCGCAGCGGCACACGCCGATGTTCGCGCCTTCGTCCTGCGTAGCCTCGGGCGTCACGAGCAGCTCCTGGTGCGCCGGGTGCAGAAAGCACATGATGCCGCGCCGGTCCGCATCCCACGGCAGCAGCAGCACGGGCAGCTGCATCACGAACGGTGGGTACCGCGGCGGCACTCCGCGGTGCGTGAACGTGGCGTAGCGCGCCTCGCCGCGCTGCCGGTTGTACGCAAACTCGACGTGCTCCAGCTCCTCCATGTGGTCTGCTATGCTGTGCTGTGATGTAATGGAGGGGGAGAAGAGGGGGGGGGATCTGGCAAAGCGGCCGTGTGCTCGTAGACGCTCGTAGACGCAGGGGGAACGGACGAAGTGCTCTTGAGCTCTTCGCTTCCTGCTGCTGCTGCTGCTGTCTACTGGAGCTGCTGATTCGTGACTGACACTTCCAGAAGAAATCTCTCGCCACAAAATAATAGGAGGACTCAGAATGAGGCTGTCACGGGAGATGGGCATTCTGATTCAGAGGGAAATGGATCAGATCTGAGGAAAATCCAGTTTGGTGTGAGTTGATTGATTGGCAGTTCCTGATTGGATGGGAGCGAGTGGGTACACTTTTGAAAGTTGGGGTTCACTTGCTGCGCGTGAGTGACGGTAGCAAAAGTATCTTTTTGGTGGAGGAACGTTCACTCACTCGCTCATCAAAGCTGGAGGATGTGATAAGCCTTCAAGTTGAGAGAGAGAAAGAGAGAGAAGAGTGTTTGTTGATGGGGTTCTTTCTTGCGTGAAGAAGCGTGAAAGACTGACGGTCATTCCTGCCCATGAGGCGAGGCGAGGCGAGGGGATGGGGGCCTCGTGAAGGCTTGCTTGCTTCACTTTTGCATTGCTGAATTTTCTTTGACTGGCGAAAGCTGCTTGTATTTCAGCTATGAGTTATGGGTGTGTATCGGCAGGTCCCAGCAAGATCCACGTACTGTGTCCTTCACGCTCAACAAAACCAGACTTGGCGCTTGTATACTTCTACCGGTATCCCTGCTCCCTCATTTGTCGGTGAGTTTTTGGCTCTGGTGCTGACTGCTGCTCGTACTGGTGCTGCTAATGTAGAGACTCGCGTCTCATTACCTGCAACTACACGTACTTCCTCTCCCTTTGTACCTTGCTCGAAAGGTCACATCAGATTGAGTGAGCTGTTGCGGAAGCATGGCGCGAGCGTGGATGTCCAGAGCGTAATGGAGGACGAAGAAGCTGTTTCGAAAACTCTGGAAAGCGCAATGCTTCAGTACCACCAGTACTCATCCATCTTGACAACAATCAATTCCAGTTTCGGTCCAATCATTGGGCCAACGTCAGTCAATCAGTCAGTGGTCATGTAACTTCACCAGTGCCTTGATTTCGCCCGGTACTCGAGCCTAAACTCCCAGGAAGAACACACGAAATTGCCGTGAAGCGTTCCTCCTATGAATACAAACGACATCACGCACAAATGCATATAGTAATAGCCCATGAGCAAGCACAACTCCCAGGTGTCCATGAATGAGTACGTGTTTTCCTCTCGGGTATTTACACGTTCTTTGCTACACCCCCTACCAATCGGCAAATCGCCTCCCCGGGTGTCTCTCTTTCTCCACTTTCTCATATCAATCACGCACATAATCAAAGAACACGTCGTTCGAGCCCATGTCCACGAAGTTTTTCTGCACGGAAACGTCGGCGACCATTTGCGTGAACGCGATCGGATCGTAGTCCATCGCGTCGACCAGTCTCGGGAAGAACTTGATCACAATTGCCACAAGCATCTCCTCCGCGTCTGCGAGTCGCCGCTGGGAGACCAAGCGCTGGAGCACAGCGTTCTGCGTCGACATGTGGTCACTCGTCGAGTTTGTACGCAGGTGCTTCTGCAGCCGCGCGATCTCGTTCAGCTCGTCGGCAGAGTACACGTACACCCCGCCGCCAAAGTTCTCGACCTCCTGAAGCATCGTCGCGCGTTCGTTCTCCGAGATAGTGAGCTCAAAGTCAATCGGCTTGGACGGTGTGTACTTTGGAAGGTTCTTGGAGTTGAGGAACTGCGACTCGTCTTCGTCCGTATCGGTCATGTACGACATGTTTTGTCCTCGTGAGGAGGACGTTCGAATCTGCTGCTGCTGCTGCTGCTGCTGTTGTTGTTGTTGTGAAAGTTGACCTGGGAAACTCTCGCGTTGCCCAAACGATGGACGCGGATTGTACGTCAGCTCCGTCGCGTTCTGTCTTCGCGAGGGTCGCATCGCTGCAGAAGAAAATCTCGGCATCGGCTCGCCATCGAGTCTTGGTGGTGACGTGATGCTGAGCACATTGAACGGGATCGTCGCAGTCTGGCCATACGCCACACGACTGTCAGAGTATCGCTCGTGGGCTTGACTACGAGAGCTGTCGCGCTCGTCTGTCAGTGAAGTACTCCATTCGCTTCGGGTGGCTGTGTTGCTGCTGCTGAGCCCATAGGCCGACTGCCTTCCCAAAGCGCGTATCCATCGCACCATCTCCTGCTCCGAGTCAGCTCCCAGGTAGTACGTGCGCCCCTCTCTCTGTGGCGGCACGACCTTGAAGTAGTACAGGCACTGGTTGCGCGCATTCATCTCGTGCGGCTCGCAGACGTCGACAGTGACACGGCGAAGGTCCACTGTGCCCAGAGGAGTGGGATCGGACGCGCCGTGGAAGTACATGATCTTCCCTTCGCGCGCAACAAACCACCGCTTCTTCCAGTTTTTCACGAACCCACCCTGTTTGTAGAGCCAGCCCATGATGGGCGGCTCCTCTGGTTTCATCACCGGCACCGAGGCATGCTTGACCAAGTTCTTTGGCGGCGCGCTGTTATCTGGATGGTAGATCTCTTTGGTCCCCACGGATTGCGTGCTGTCGTTATTCGCGGGTGTACTGTTGTTGGCCGTAGAGACAACTGCTCCATTCGCGTCGACGTCGTCGATCAACTCCATCTCGCAGTCCACGTAGAACGTCGACGGGAACCGCTCACTCGTGCCCACTTCATCGATCTCGTCTCTGTGCATACGCAGTAGGTCGCTCTGTACAAGGAAATCAAAACAACGTGAGGATCAGTCGCGTTGGAAACTGGTGGTTAACGTACAGGCAGACATGTGGGCTTCACACGTACATTCTTTCGTAGAAAGTCGGTGTTGAACGTGAAGTGGAAGATCTGCGGGAAGTGCTTCCCCAAGATTGTGTACGTGTTCGCGTGGAAGCACCTAATGAGGATATCGCCCTGGATCATACAGTTCGTCTACAGCAAGAATTGGTAAGTGATCAAGTTTCCACCTCATGTGGTCACAATTAAAAAGTGTCCACCACATCTGCGACTGACACTGCTGAAGCCATGAACATTGTACTCACATCAAACACGATGACGCCGTCGGGGTCCGGCGCGTACGTTTCAAACTTGGCGTGCTGCCACGACGAGTTGTAGATCAGATTGGTCTTCTCGTGCTGCGACGGCGCCGGCAGGATCTGAAGGAACGGCACGACGCCCCCACGTGGTGGCGCATCAAAGTTCGGGATCCCGTGCAGCACGACACGCTTGAGCACCATTTTCTTCGCGGGCAGCAGCGGTGGGATGCGCACGGGCGTGCGTCCGAGGCGGCGCAGCACTTTGATAAAGTAATAAATATACAGCGCCTGGCTCGGGAAGCGCACGCCTTGGCCGCGCGCGTTCCAGAAATCGCGGATTGAGCGGTTTGCGATCTCGCGAATTTCTTTCTCCTTGCGCAGCTTGTAGATGCTCCCATAGAAGCCCACGAGCAGCAGGTAGCAGGAGCAGACGACGCCCGTGCGACCCTTGCCGGCCAGGCAGTGCACCACGACCACGTGCTTGCTCGAGCGCGCGGTCCACTCAAGCATGTCGTTCATGATGTCCAGCAGGATCTGCAGCGGCGGCGGGTGGTGATCGGGGAACCCACACTCGGTCACGCGGCCATCAAATTTGGCGTAATCGTACTTGCTGTTAAGTGAGAAAGAGAGAGAGACACACACATAGAGAGAGAGAGAGAAACAGCGTCAGTAACGACACGTTCACATCATACGCAATATGCATAGGCAAACGCCATAGCGTAGCTTCACGTACCGCTCGCTCAGGTTAAACACTCGATACGCCTCTGGGTGGTGCGAGTTCAAAAACTCGGCGACCTGTCACATCCGCATTTTTACACATGGTGCCGTGAATTACATCACATTACACACACATATGTACATGCGCATATACTCGCTCGTTACCACACAGAACACAAGCACAGCACGCATACCTCGGAGATGTTGTTGCGGTAGGTCTTCTCGACGCCCGCAGCCGGATATCCCATGGCGATGAGGCGCGGTGTGATGTACGTGAGGTCGAGGTCGTAGCCGTCCTGCATGTAGCGCACGCGCGAGCCCGACACGGCGGCGCGCAGAGCCTTCATCCTGCCTCTTGTCTCTTCTTCTTCTTCTTCTTCTTCTTCTTCTTCTTCTTTAAGCGGGTAGCTGGCTGGCTGGCTGGCTGGCTGGCGGTGCTTGATGCACCGCCCGTCTAATGGTAATAGACTGTCTGGTAGATGGACGGACACGCGTCGTACACGGCGAGAGGCAGAGAGAGAGAGAGAGACGAATGGGCGGCCGCTTCCTTGCTTCTCTTGCTTCTCTTGCTTCTTTCCTATTGGAACACAGTGTGGGTGTGGCGTTGTTGCTGTGTTGGGTGGGTACGGAAAAGCGTGGGAAGGAAGTGCGGGGAGGTTCCGAAAACGAGATGTTATAGAGCGCACTCCTGCAGCATACAAACAGCAAGATGAAGTGGAAGGCACCTGATTCGTGGCATACAAAATCCAAGATCAAACGGGAAAGAGGAACCTGATTCGGCGCTGAACTGTGTGGTGAACCCACTCCCTCATTCCCGATATCACAGATTTTCATTCAATTGCTGTTATTGTGAGCGGATTGCGATGACAAAGCGATGATACACAGCCACGCGCAAGGGGTCGCCATGTTAGACGAATTCCCTATGTGATATGGGTCAAACACTCGAACGTCCTCGCGCTTAATCGAAGCATCCCGGCTCCAGTCCTTGTGATTTGATTGATTGATTGACCTACGACAGAAAGTCCGCCTTTGAAAATCGGATTGTCCTCATTTTATGTTCAAAATCCATAAATGAGGATGTATTCATTTTATCGTGTAGTCAACACTATTTTAGGACAAGAACCACGAAAAGATCCCGTCATGTCGAAGAGGTGCATTTGTGCATTGGTGGATCCTCTAACGAAAGGTGGCAATCACGACGGACATTCGACGCCAATCATGCGGTCGCTCAGGCTCTCGCTGCTACTGCTGCTGAGCATGGCGCAGCTGCTGCTGCTTTCTCAAGTGTGCTCTGGTGCGTTTCGCGTGATCACGCCTGTGCTCCCGGGCGAAGACGACGCAGGCGGGGCGAACGCGGGCTTTGAGCACCAACTGGCGCTCTTTGGACGCTTTGATATGATGGGTCACAACCTCGTAGCCCCGCTGGTGCTGGCGCCGCTGACGAATCGCAGAGCATGTGATGTTTTTAACCGGACCGAGATGCCACAAGCGCTCGAGCAGAGCAGTGTACTCAAGCTCACAAGCAGCATGAACAACAATCGACTGGATGAAAGCGAAAGCGCTGGCTTTACAATGGCAAGTGAGGGCATTGATGGAGGTGACACACCAGCGTTTGTGCTCATGGTCGAGCGTGGTGATTGCCATTTCGTAGAGAAAGTGCGCCACGCACAGGAAGCTTTAGCTGCTGGCGTGGTGATCTACAATGGAGAAGAGGAGAACGACAAGGCAGCTGCGCTTCCGACCATGGCGGACGATGGCACGAGTGGTGATATCCGCATCCCATCGCTCTTGATCCACCACAAGGACGCGCTGAAGCTCATGAGGATGATGGAAACTGCGCGGACGACAGTGGTGCTGATCAACTGGGAAGTGCCGAATCCAGACAACCGCCTGGATGTTGCGCTTTGGTTTTCGTCGCGGAGCTCACCAGCGTTGCATTCATTTATCAAGACATTTGCGAATATCCTCCGGGCATTCGATGGCGAAGACGTTGATGAAGGTGTTAGCAAAGTAGCAGCGACCCACGTGCAGTTCACGCCCTACTACGATGTCTTTGATGGCAGCTCGTGGGGGTGTCTTGCAAAAGGAGAAACCGAAGCTGAACGTGAAGAAGCGCCAGGATCCTCACACTGCGAGAAGCTCTGCGTCTACGATAACAAGTTCTGCACATACGACCCAGAGCGTGACAGCACTGTTGGCCTGGACGGCAAAGACGTACTGGAAGAGGATATTCGCCAACTGTGCATTGCACAGTACGCACAGCAAATGAACAAGACGGTGCTCTTCTTGGACTACCTGACTGCGTTCAACAGCAAGTGCAGTCCACTGGACACCACAACCAACGAATTCAACGACGATTGTTCACGCCTGGTGCAAGCATCACTTGATATCCCGTCTGACGAAATCGCATTCTGCATCAGTGAGCAAGGAGAGAGCCTTCTGAGCAATCAGATCAAGGCGAAGCACAAGTTTGGAGTCGTCACGGTACCTCAGTTCTCTGTAAACAATGTGCCGTTCCATGGTTTGCTTTCGTGCGACGAACCAATTTCGCTCCTGACGTGTGCGCCGCTGAAGGCGATGTGCACTGGCTTTGAAGGGACGCCATCGACTCCGAAGGCTTGCTCGGAGGCTTTCTGGGGCGACTCGTGCTTTGCCCCACTTGAGTACGATGACTGTGGCGACTGCAACTTGCGGGAAGATGCGGTCCTCTGGAATCGTAAATGCGCCGGTTGTGATGGGATCGCACACAGCGGGAAAGATCTGGACGAGTGTGGCGTCTGTGGTGGTACGGGCTCATTCGATATCTGCGGACGCTGTCTTCCTCAGGAGGACACTACGCGCAACAAAAGTTGTCTGGATTGCAAGGGCGTGCCGAATGGATCTACCAAACGAGACGTTTGCGGGGTTTGCGACGGTCGTGGATCGTTTGACGCCTGTGGGTTGTGTCTTGATGCGCACGATCCGAGGCGTCAGAACTCGCACTGTCGTGTCATCGAAGACCCCAATGCCGTCAAGGGAAAAGCGCAGATCACAGGTATCCACTCGAGTCAGCTCCGCGGCGCGATGCTTGAGAGTTTCCAGCAGGCGATCAGCGCAGCAGCGAACGTGAACATCAAGGATGTACTCTTGAAGAGCGTTGACGACACTGTATGCAATGATAAAGGCGATGGCCAGAATGACTGCGTGGAGGTGTTCTTCTTCATTCCGTGTGACAATAATGAGTGTCGAAAGGTGACTGCCAAGCGGCTTCAAGACCCGAGCGCTTCACTCACAGTCGCAATGAAGATGCGCGCGCACTTAAACGAGGTTGTGTACGGTCTTGATGAGGCTGCCACTATTGAGCACGTGCACTTGCACTCTATCTCAAC
Source organism: Globisporangium spiculum (assembly GCA_023335655.1). Classification (NCBI taxonomy): domain Eukaryota; phylum Oomycota; class Peronosporomycetes; order Pythiales; family Pythiaceae; genus Globisporangium; species Globisporangium spiculum. Next base: position 46,215 of record JAADVO010000043.1, read on the forward strand.
GATGTCGACAGGGATATTCAACAATGCGATGACCACCGGGGACGCTGCAGTGAGCGAGATGGCTGTCAACCAAAACGGACTCTCATGGTCAACCTCGTGGGCGATCGTGCTTGGAGCGCTCTGTTTGGCCGTGCTGCTCGCTGGGTTCGTTGCGCTGAAAGCCAGAGACGATCGCATTCAGCGCGATTTCCAGCAAATGTTTGCTGCGTACACCCCACTGACGTCGCTGGATCAGGAGGACGAGCGCGAGAATGGTTCATTTGCGTAGGTCGCTTGTTTGATTCTGTCAGCGAAAGTCAGACAATAATTACATGGTGTACAGCTAGGTGTCGTGATGAGTTGGACCATTTTCTACAATAAAACAAACAAACATTTATGTGCACGTACGTACCAACAACATAACATCTTCCAACATTTAAATCACGACGTGGGTCTTTGTATCTTGTAGGATCCAGCCGTCAAGCGTCGAGTAAATCTGGTCCATCGTCGGTCGATGGAGCGGGTGCAGCTCAAAGCAGCGCTGCATCAGCTTGGCGTGCGTCGCAGGCAACCCACTAGGGATCGGCACGTGCTTCCCCTCTCGAATGAGCGCGATCGCGTCTCTCGTCGACAGTGCTGGGAATGGCTGCTCGCCCGTGAAGATTTCGTACATCAACACGCCAAACATGTAAGAGTCCGACTGCATTGAGAACAAATGCGGAGGCAGGATCGACTCGGGGGCCATCCACTTCAAAGGCCCAAAACCGTGGCGGTCGTCGTCAAACATGAAACCCGACGGGTTCAGCTTCCGCGACAGACCAAAGTCGCACACCTTGACGCGGAAATGGTCGTCCACGAGACAGTTCCGCGCAGCGATATCTCGGTGCAGAAAGTGGCCCTGGTGGATGTTCGCGAGTCCGTGCGCGGCGTCTCGAGCCATCACCGTTCGCGAGAACAACCCGAACAGAGACGAGGTGCTGCTATCATAGAGCATAGCAAACTCATTACCATTGTGGCTCTGTTGATGATGTCCATGTCGTGGGGACGTTCGCAACACGTCCTGAAGGCTGCCGTTCGGTAGGTACTCGGTCACTAGCGAGAAGGACGAGTCGGCACCCTTCGTGCTAAAGTTGCTGCAAATGCCGAGAAGCTCTACAACATGCGGGTGCTTACCCAGCATGTGCATCACCGCCGCTTCGTGCTGGAACTCGGCGATCGCGTCCGAGTTGCGGTACATGTCCTTGTGCAGCATCTTGACGACCACCTCGGTCTTGTTGTTGTGCCACTTGGCGAGCATCGCATCACCAAACGCGCCGCTTCCAACGGGTCGAATAATCTCCAGGTCTTGCGACGGGATCTCGTGCACTTCTGCGCTCACGTGCTCCAGATTTGACTCGAGGATCGCAAACTCAGCGGTATCCCCTTGTTGCTGCGCTGTGTGTAAGCGAATGTAGAGCAGCGAAACCTTTGTGCCAGCGATGATCCTTGCGATGCAGAGCTCGCTCTCGCTATCTTCTTCATCTTCTTCTCGATTCCAGATGTTGGTTTGCTTTCGATACAGTTTAAACGACACGCCGCTCACATCCCCACGCCACCGGAACGTCTTGGAGTCGTCACCGTGGATGCCAAAGTGATCGTTCGCCTCCAGCATCACGGTGATCAGCGTGCCTCGCTGAATATGGAACGGCTGCACGTGCTGCCCGACCTCCGCCTCGTTTTGTTCTAAGGCGGTCTGGAGCATCTCGTCGCGCTGCTGTCGTAGATACGCCCAGATGTCGACTTGGAACGATTCGCGATACGCAATGTCCTTTGGCCCAAACGCACTGAAGTACAGCGGATCCGTGGATGTTTCCGGTGAGAACGGGACTTGGGAAGCACTGCTGGTACTCTTTGCCACTGAGGCTTCAGCTGCACTGTTGCTATAAGAAGATGCTGATGACCTGTCGCTTCTTGGGATCGTGCCATCGACCATCAGAGACCGCAGCGTCTCTCGCTGGAACTCTTGCGAATGGTTGTTCTCAGTCGAAAAGCCCAGCAGCGACGCCTTGCGAGTGAGAGTGATCGTTCCGGACCCTCCATCTATCGCTGAGCTTCCCACACTTTCTCTCCCTTGTGCATACTCGCCATCCTCGATCCACTCAAACGCATCATACACTGGCTCATACGAGCTGTACGACGGCGGAAAATCGTACGCGAAGGCGCTGTACCCACTGGAACTGCTGCCAGGGATGATCTCATCGTGTGTCCACGACTGGAAGACAGAGTCCATCTGGTTGTCTCCGTATCTCCTCACTGCATCTGCCTGGTCGTCGTCTTCGCGATGCGGGAGGATCGTAGAGCCCAGGGGTGGGATGATCGCAGCTCCACGCTTCAGCCAGTGTGGCGAGTGACCTGAGAGTAGCAGCTTCCGTCCAATAAGCACGCGCTTGTTTGACTTCTATACTCACACACGCACACAAGATCAGCCAAGAGCTCGTTAGAAATTTCTCATTTTCCAATAGGTGCTCGACGCTTGCAAGCATACCTTTAGTCGCTGCCGGGTCTCTTCATCCTCCGAGTTCGAGACGGACGGCACCGCTGCAACGTTGTAGAAATTGTCAAGCCAGTCCGCCATGAAGAACGACGCGAGCTTCCACATGAGCGAGTTGTAGAGCATCTTGCGCATGTGCAGGCTGCTGTGGCTGTGCTCCAACTTGGACGAGACGGAGATGAAGTCGATGTGGCGAAGCCACTTGCGCTTGGAGAGCTCGTCGATCGTAGGCTTTGCAGCTACAGCGTTTGGATTTTAAGCACAATAATTAGTACAAGAAGCCACTACCGTAGTCGCCCCTAGAGATAGTTAGCTTCTAAAAGAATTGCAAGCGTACTCAGGCAGTCAAAGAGTGTGTCTCGGCATGGCGCTGACACGTGGCTCAGTTGGTCTTCAATCGCATCTTCGATGCTGAAAATGTCGAAACTCGAGCCCTCGGGGGCGAACGGCACCATGCAGAGCTGGAACATGAGCATCCCAATCGCAGCGCTAGTATCAACATTTGATTCACCAGACAGTCATGCCACAACAAGTTAGCAAGCCACTGTCAATCTGAGCTTGCTATGGGCAGTGGGCGTACATACATGTCGGCTGCTTTATTGCGCTCGTTCGCAAGCACCAGCGTGTAGCCGCTGAGGATGTACGTGATATTGAACAGCAACGAGACCTTGCCATGCTTTATCTACAGTCCATTCATGCACACACACACGTCCACAGTATTAGGAATGGCTCCATACAGAAACAGAATCGTCCATACACGACAAGAGCTTATTTACCATGAGATCATGGTGCCAGAGCTCGCCCGCCATGCTGAGTTCGTGCGAGTGCAGGAAATGCACGTGCGCGGCGACCTGGAAGACGATCTCACGCAGCTTTTCCTCCGAGAAGCCCGCCTTCGCAGGTGCTGTCGCTACGGTTTTAAACTCGGTGTCGACGCACTCCCACTCGGAATCGAACTCCTGCACGAAGACCCAGTTCTTGTCGGCGTCCCAGACGCGCAACAGCGCCTGGAAGCCTACTTTGCGCGCAAGCGTGAGCATCACGCGGAGCGCGTGGTGGATTTGCCTAATCGAGTTCACATAATACAGCAACAACAACAGCATCAGGGTCAGGGTCAGGCTAATAGCAGGTACTATACGCATATAACAGGTTTGCTTACCATTCAGTCACGATTGCTTTCGCAAGACACGTGAGCACGACGTGCTTGCCGTCGACACGATCGAGTGCGATTACGGAGTGCAGCACCTGGTGCTTGATACTCGCGCCATTGCGACTCTGGCCCTGACTGGGACTTCGCTCTCTGCTGCTGCTGACACTGGCACTAGGACTATTGGCGTTGACGCTCGGGTGTTTCCATTCTCGCACGAACACATATCGGTGCGCTGGGAACTGGTCGTAGGTATGGAAGACGCGGCGCAGCCCCGCTTTCGAGGACAGCATCGCGTCGTAGACCAGTGCCGACAGTGTCATTGGCCCAGAAGACACGTCAGCAGAAGCAAACAATGACGATGCTGACAGCGACCGATTACCGAACATGTCACTTTCGCGGGGGCGGCGGTGTGGATGCAGTGCCAAGTGGGAGGTCGACGACACAGCGCGCGAGAGCCGCAGAGTCATCCGGGAAGCAGCAGCGGACGACGATGACAACGTTGGATCTTGCATCGAGTGCGCCGAGGGCGTCGACACGCGGCGCTTCCGGCCTGCAGATGCATTGGTGCTGGGGGTGTACGTGCGCTTTGTGGTCCACTCCTGGTCGGTGAGCGCCGCGCGGATCGCGTGCGCCGAGGACGCTTCGTTCAGTGATGTCACCATGGGCGTGGGCGTCATTTTTCAGTGATAAAAAAAGCGTTGATTTTTGACCTGGAGTTTTTTGTGGGTGTGTGTGCGGATGTTAGGTTCGCATGAAGCTGATTGCTAAGTTTGCTTTTGGTGGGTGGAGCGTTCCACAAATGGAGCGCTCCAACATCAGACGAGCTCAATCAATACTGTCGCGAACTTAACATCAAATCTGATACCGTAGGTGAAAACTGAGAATTTGGCTTTGGTGATAACGTCACTCAGTCTGGATACACTTATACTGAAAGTAGCTTCAAAAGCTCTCACATGATCTGCTCTCCTGGCCATCCCATCCTCGTCGCTTTCCCGTCCAAGTTTGCTGCATGTGCCTTCTGTAGTCAGTTGTATGTGACGAAGGTCGACGTCGTTAGCATCTCATTTAGTACACCCATTCTTTCTGTGCTGCCTCTGACTGGAATCAAACGTGGAGGGTGAGCACGTCCGTCATCTGGAGACGAGCTTGGGAGCTTGGTAGTCATTTGCTCCAGTACTCGATCCTCCAACACGTAAGGTTCAGTGATTCCGATTTTGTATGTGATGTATACTTTGCCGCATGCTCGTCGACAGTGAGCAGACGAGTCAGGCAAGCCAGAACGCACGCCAAACTGAGCACCTGAGGTGTGGTCAAGCCATGCATTACGTTTTCCTGGAAGTGCTTGTTGAGCCATTCACGAAGGCAAAGGCACCACTTCACTCCGAGATAGTGTCCTCGAATGAACCCTGGTTCAGCGTGCTTTCTGACGAAGCTGCCTCAGATCCCTGGACACAATCAGCGGCTCGAATACTGCACAGTAGCTACTACTCAGTGGGTAGTGCCGCGAGCGATCAAACCTCTCGATCTGATTACGCCCGCTTACAAAGTTGTAAGTAGACATTGACATTGAAGTTCTCTTGCACGCCCTTGCTTGCTGTCGATCATCGAGAGAGATGACGACGGCATATCATGATCTCCCGCTGGTCGTCATCCAGACTCGTTGCCCCCTGCGCGTGGTCTGTCACAGTGTCCAATTCGACACTAGAGTATCGTCCTTGACTTGCTGAAGGCATTGGATAATATTTTACTGCGACAAGCTCCTGGTCGTCTTCGAAGTTCAAGTCCCACGTCTCGCGGTGGATTTGCTCTCTCTCTCTACTCTCGAGACGATTTGCTCCAAGTCCGTAGCGCCAGCGTGTATTAACTGTGTGGAATCTCCATTCTCCACGACATGGTTCGTCAGCTTGAGTGAGGGGCTGCAAATGTACGCAGCCGAGGTGGCACAGCTTACCCTACCAGACGATTCGTACATGCAGTAGTTCTTCACTAGGCATCAGACTTTCCAGACTGGCTTTCACTTTTTTCTTCATGTTGTTGATTGAAATACAGGATAACAATGTAGATGCATGCCTTCCAAGCTAGAGACTAGTGTCGGAGCGAACGTACGCAGTTAGTCCAGCCCAAGACACGAGAGTCAGGAAGATCGGGTTGTTTCTTGCGGGAGCTTAGAGCTCCGTCGCGCGCGTGTCGGTCTGGAACGCCGCCTGGGCTTCTTCACGCGCGAGCTCCAGGATGTTCTGCATAATCCACACAACATCAAAGTTCACACACAGGCATTAGGATTTGTATACTCTAGCCCAGCGTTCCCACTCACAACAGGAGAATTCCTCCCTTACCCGGGCTTCTACGGTCTTCTTGATGGTCACTTTCTTCTTGGGCTTCTCGCTCTCGGAGTTGTCCACGCTGTCCATGCTGTCCGCTACTGTCTCCGACAACTGGCGCGAGACCACCGCCGTGTCCTTGGCGCGCTTGACAGCGGACGTGAAGCCGCTCTGACACGCGCGCATGCGGTCCATCGGCGGCGTGCCGCGCAGGAACGTGCACGCGTCCAGACGCAGCGATGCGAGTTTGCCCTCGTTCACGTCCTTCTCGCAGTAGCCTTCGCAGCCGGCACTCAGACCTGATTGATACCGAGTGCTATTAGTAAATTATCCCCACCACCACCACCACGCTGCTAGTAAATGTTAGGAGTACACGCACGTACCAAGGTCGTAGCCGTCTTGGCAGAGTGAGTAGAGGTCTGGACGCGGCAGGCGCTCTCGCCACACGGTGCAGTCTTGCACCTGGTGGGTCATCACCTCGGACTGGCATGTGGCCAAGCAGTTGCTCGCGGCCACCGAGCCCAGTTGCTGCGAGGCGAGCACCACGCTGACCAAAGTTGTTGTTGCTGCAACCTTCATACTGATCTGTTCTTCTTGTTGGTGAGGCGAGCTTGCGTGTCTGGGGGAGAAGATCGACTGAGGGACTGGGTAGCAAGCCAAAAGATTCTGCTGGCCCCTTCCTCCCTTCGCGGATCCATGGCTGGGTGACCCTTGGCGTCAAGAGCCTGTGCCGAGTGCGTGCATTGCAGAAGAATGAAACCAACGCCCTTTCGAGGCCTCTGAGGGGGAGAGAATCAGTCAGGCGACGACCTTTGGAAGGACTTGGTGCTTGCTTGGTTACGGGAATGACGATGGTCGGTTGGTTGGCTCGTGTTCCCTCCGAATTGCACAGATCCCCATTCCCAGGCCATTTCGAGTCTTCATTTGCAGCTGTGAAGCGCCATTTGGGCTAGGCTGCTATGTTAATTTATTAAGTAATAGTTCTAGTTCTCGATGTCGCGTACGCTTGCAGTTGCCTATCGAGTGCTTCCGTGCGTATGCTTGCAGTATATGGCACAATGCCTTCAATCCTTCTTCTAACCTTTTTCTTCTCCTTCTCAGAACGGACTGCACTGATGCAGCGCCTTCTCGACGCCCGTGTTCGCCGCCAGGAAGAACATGCGTCGTCTCAGCAGCTGGGCCGCAAACGTCTCCGGCAATGGCGTGGAGCCCAAGCCGACCATGCACTCGCCAAAGAACTGTCTGTTGGGGAGAATCGTCGACACTTTGTTCTCCGTGCGCGGCTGGCGAGGCACGACGTGGGTCGGGTTCGTATTGTACAGGTTATTCCTCCCGGCCTTGCGCAGCGCCTCGACGCCCTCGGGGAACGCCTCGAGCATCGCCTTGCCGTTCACATAGAGCACCTCGGGGGCCGACGCGTCCTCCGCAGACACGGGCACGTACTGCGCGAGGCTCCCACACAGAGTGTCGGCGTGGAACTCCATGTCTCGGTTGGCGGACGACGACACGACCGCAGCCCCCCAGGGCGAGAAGAAGTAGTCCATGTGCGCGAGCTCAAACGAGAGCCAGAAGCTTTCTTTGTCGCCCCAGGAGAACTCAAAGTCCAGGCGCGCCTTGGTGATGAGCCACCAAAGCACGTCCATCGCTTTGCCCCCGCTTGTGACTTGACGCTTGTTGAGCAACACCATGGACGAGTCTTGCTCGTGACAGGTCTTCTCCGCGTACGCGTAGCTCTCCAGCAGGCGCTGCGACGGCGCCGGACCCGTGAGGTTGAACGCATCGTAGTTGAAATCCCGCACGAGCTTCTTGAGCAGTTGGATGCCGCTGACTTCCTTGTTGAAGTACATCTTACAGCCCATGACGCGGTCGTAGAAGAACGTCGTGCCCGAGCGCATGTACCCGGCCGTGGTGCGCAGCGAAGCCGGGTTACTCAGCAGCACGGCGTCCGCGTCCATGAGGATCGGCTCCTCCAGGTCCGTGTGGTGCATCGCGAGCGGCTTGATCCACCAGTTCTTAAACTTCAGCGCCACGGCGCGCGTGATCAGCTGGCGCTCAACCAGGTCCGTGCACACGTCAATGATCTCCACGCGGTTGTCGTTGCGCAGCAGCAGCTGGCGCGATGACTCCGACATCTCGTCCGGCAGGCAGTGGTACACCTGCACGAGCTCGGTGTTGCCCAAGCAGCGGAGCTCTTTGATGAGCGAGAGCCCCATGGCGATCACGCCGTCGTGTAGGGCCAGCACCACGCCCTTCTTACGGGATACCGAGGTGTCAAACACCGAGATACTGCTCGGAATAGGCTCTGGTGTTGCTTGCGCGGCTGCTGCTGCCAGTATTGCTGCCGATTCTGTTGTTGTCTGGTTGTCAGGTGCCGGACTTGGACTCGCGACGGTGGGCGTCACTGTTCGCTCCAGCGCTGCTGCCGCCTCTGCTGCTAACGCCGATGGTTCCGACTGTACTTGCACCTGGACGCCGTCCACGCCCGTACCTGTGCGCACAAACCGCTGGGACGCTACTGAGTTGTCGCTGGCCGCGGTGTTCGCGGCTGAGCTCACGAACGCGCTCATACGGATCATGACGAGCGCCGACACCATGAGTACGCCCAGTAGCAGGTACTTGAGCACCGCGTTGGTCGCGAGTCGGTGATTCGGCTTGCCGCCGCTGCGATATTCACGAAAGAGTTGGTCGATAAGCGCGTCATCGTCGCCATCGTCGTCGTCGCTTCCCTCGCCGTTGTCACTATCGCTGCCGCTGTTGTCCGGTGACCTGGAGCTCTTCTTCGTGAGCACAGCACCAGCCCTGGGGCTCAGCACCGGATCTTCTCGTTGTCCTCCCAAGAGCTCATCGAAGCTGCGGCCGCGGCGCGAAGCACTCGAGTTCCCTATTGAAGGTAGTGCATTGGAAGCGCCATTCTCGCGGGTGTGAATCGCCATCGGTGGTGGCTACTGCTGCTGCCCTGTGCTGTGCTGTCCTATGCTGTGGAATGCTGAGTGGTGATTGCGCTCTTTGAAGCTGGCGGCGGAAGCGCGAATGAGCAGCAAAGACGACAGACAATGCACGGACGCACACCAGAGGCAGCCACTGCGGTGGTGACTGTCTGACGGCCAGCCGCGAGTGCCCGCCCACACATCGAGATCCAGAGTGATCGGATCGACCGGAGCAAGCGCATAGGGATCGAGTGTGATTGCCAGGGATAGCGCGTGCATCGCTAGAGTGATCATGCCAACTTTGATGCAACAGTTTATGACACCACCCTGAGCATTCTGCTCTTTTGACTGCTACTACACGACACAAATACTGATATGTGCACTGATTATACCCATTTATGTATTTTACGCAAAATGAAAGCTCATCTTTTTGAAAGAAAAGTCATTTCGACAGGTGGATCTTGAAAATTACAAGAAAACATGCGTAGCAGCAGCAGCTTCAAGGGCTTCCCCTCGCCCTATTCGCTATTCGTTATTCGTAACGAGAGGCTGAAGGATCAGTTCAGACAAAGAAAGGACGTAGACATGCTGGCTCGTCTGTGCTCTCTGTCCCACACTCCTTAGAGTGCATAGTAGACACTCCCTGCTGGCATAGAATGCCACAAAAATATATATTGTGTATTACTAAGGCTGCAGTTTTACAGTCCATTGCCTTAGCTTGTTTCCCCTAAAATCTTTGCATGATTTCGACTAACGCGTCATATCGAATGTACATAGATAATATGGTGAGGTTTTGGCTAACGCTTGCATATAAGTATGTAAATCTATACATAGGGCTACAAAATGATATTCGGATCTCGGTACGTTTCATACAGCAGCATGCACGTAACTTTCACGAAGTGGCAAGATCGATTCACACCGCCCTTAGGAAGGAAAGATTTGGGTGATGCAAAAACGATCCCATATGTAAATGTGTGTGTGTTTTCGTTGATTGAAGATACTCCATCCTGTCCAAACCATCCAAACAGAGGATGTTGTCATACGCCTTCGATCTGACCACGTCCTCGTATATTTGCTGTAAATCTCCATTTGGTTGGCTCGTGTCCTATTCGTCACCCAAATTAGCTTGAACGATCCCATGATCCAAGTGTCGTTTAAATTTGTTTCTCATTTTATTCGCTCGTCCTTTGGCTTGAGCTCCATGACAACGATTGCAATAATGTAGTACCATCATATGCGCGATAGCCAACACGAGAATAACACTGCACTACAGCTTACAAATTAATCAGCGGCAAAATTAGAACTGCGACACTCATCTTTTGTTGTTCATTTTCTATCCTCTCATACTCTATTAATGTTTCCCAAGTGCCGAACAGATCTCCAAAGTTACTGTAGCTCAAAGTTAGATAGTCTCCTGCTATTGCATCATAATGTTCAACAGAGCCTCTCTACTTGCAGTCTCCATATATGCATAACCGTGAAAATAAATGCTGAGACGGTCATCTAAAACATCGATAAGCGTACGCATGCCAATTTTGGTCAAAAATGCAACATACTGAGAATCGCCTGTGTGCAAACATTGTCATTCAAAATCCAAGACTAATATGCCCAAATTATTATACCATCTTCAAATTCACAAACAGAAATGCTAAAAGCGGTGGCATTCGCGTGATGCAGAATGATCAAAGATCCACTGCGTCAATGCTTGACTTTGCGCTGCCCCTTCGTGGTACGTCCGAGTGCAGATGGCCTCCAGTTCATTACGCCCCCTCTCCTCGAAGAGACTACAACAGCTTCGTTGCCCCCAATAGATCAGCTGCAAAGTTTGTAGCCACCAGCAATCTGTTTGATTGTTTTGCACCACAACGCCATCAGCGGTACCTTTCAACTCGTAGTATCAACATGATGGTATTCCAACGATGCTGTTTGTGTATAGTGAGCGACGAGGCTCAATCCTGTGACTCAACGGCGTGGGCGGTGGAGAGGATGAGAATGAAGGAGGGAGGAGGAGGAGATGAGGTCAATCAATTGAATTCTGAGCCAGGACCACACAGATCTGAGTCACGGATGCCAATCATCACGCGATCTGATTCCATCTCAGTGAGGGATGGCTACATTCAGTGATGAGAGTGTTATTCGTGCAAAGTCTGCCCAGTAAACTACTACAAGCATTAGAAGTGAGAGCACTCGATCGCAGTCACTGGCAGCTTGGCTTCGACTGCCATGAGCACGAGTCGGCGCTGCAGTAGCCGCTTCTGGAAATGCTCCGAGAGAGGCGTGGAGCCAAGTCCCACGAGGCACTCTTGCGGAAATCTCCGGTACTTCTTTTCGCTCGACACGCCGCTCGCTCGACGTCGTTGGCGTGGGGTCACGTGAGTTGGATTCGCGTTGTACCAGTTGTTGAAAGTGCTTCGCTTCAGCTCCATGGCGCTCAGCGGCAACGACGTCAAGAGTGCTTTGCCGTTCACGTACAGTAGCTCTGGGGTATAGTTACTGTCATCCTCTCCGGGCACAAAGTGCGCGATGCTGCCGCAAAGTGTGTCCGGGTGATTTTGCATGTCCTCGTTGGGTGTGGATGAGACGACACTCGTGCCCCAAGGCGAAAAGAAGTACTCACGGCGCGCGAACTCGAACGCAAGCCAGAAACTCTCCTTGTCGCCGAACGAAAACTCGAACTCGAACCGCTTCTTCGTGATAAGAAACCAGAGCACGTCCATGGCTTTCCCCGCACGTCGCTTGTCCACTAGCACCATGGACGAGTCCTGTTCGTGGCACGTCTTGCCGGCGAACGCAAACGACGTGATCATGTGCATCGTCGGCTCCACGCTGTCACTGAGGTTGAATGTCGCGTAGTCGAACGTCTCGAGCCAATCGTGGAGATAGTGCTTGCCGCGAACAAGAGTGTTGAAATACACCTTGCTGTTGACCACGCGGTCGTAGAAGAACGTCGTGCCTGTGCGCATATACCCAGGCAGCTCGCGCAAATTTGCGGGGTTCTGCATCGGAATCACGTCGGCATCCAGCAGCACGACGTCCTGGAGGTTCGTGTGCACGAGCGCGAGTGGCTTGACCCACCAGTTGCGGAACTTGGCCGCAACCTCCTTGGTGAGCGCACCTCTCCCCATGTAGTGCGAGCACACATCGATAATCTCCACGCGCGGATCGTTCATCGTGAGCGCGTCGCGGGACTCGGGAGAGAGTTCATCGGGGAAGCAGTGGTAGACCTGAATGAGCTCCGTGTTGCCCAGGCAGCGTAGGTCTCGAATGAGCGAGAGACCCATGAAAATGATGCCATCGTGAAGACAGATGATCACGCCTTTGCTGCGGGATACGGACGTGTCGAAACCGTCGCTCCGGTCGCGGAGTTTGTCGTGTAGGGTAGACGAGGTGTTATTTTTCGGAGTGTCTTTTCTTGGAGAGTTAACTGTGTCGGTCTGGAGTGCCGAGGCCAGTGGGGTTGGGTTCGGTACTTCCGTAGGTGGCGCTGATTTGCTTGGTGAGGGAACTGCTGCTTCTATCGGCAAGTCTGGTGCTAGGTACTCATCAGCGGCTGGCTTTGGCTCCGCCTTGGTCTCTGTAGCCTTGTTGACCGCCATCTCCATCATGAGTGACAATCCCTCGGTCTTGCTTCTACCTTGGGCATATCCTGGTTCTGGAGTATCGTTAGGACCGCGAATTCTTGCAAATAGCTGTTGGTCTACTTGAGGAGACCAGAGTGCTCTACTGCTACCATGTGTATCGATCGAGCGCAGGAGCGTCGATGTGTAGGCGATCTCGACCATGCAGAACATAGCAACGCACGTGGCTACAATCTGCGCGAGCTTGCGACTTTGCTGCCGAGAACTTCGACGAGAGGCTGGCAGCAATGCTTGACCAACGGCAGTAGCCACCTGGAGAGCTCTTACCCGCGCATGGCTCGTGGCTTCCGAGGTGGTCGCTGTTGTGGAGTTTTGTGCCTCGGGATGGCCGATTGACGCTCGTCGTTCAGTCCCCATAGCTGGTCTCTGCTCTCAGTACCTGGTTGGCTTGACTCGAATGCGAGAGTAAGGGCGAAAAGGGAGGAGATTCAATGGCGGTGGTGTTTCATGACACCGTTGATCCTTTGGTGCTCGGCGTTTCAAACTAACTTGAGCGGTGCGGAGACCAGCAACAAGATCGTTCGTATCTGGGATGCGGGATCCCATCCCATCCAGCCTCCCCACCTCCGCCCGCTCTGTAAGCCTGGAAATAGCCTCTAGCTAGCAATTCATTTTCTCATTTCATCTCTCAACCAGTCAATCAACCGAAGAGGCTACAGGCAGCAAGCAGCAGCCCATAATGAATGGCGACAACAGCAATGGAAGCAGCGACAGTACTCAGTGCGCATTTAGAACCTCCCTATTTGTGAAGCGAGACAGCATGATCTCAGCTCAACGCCTCGGTGAAAACATTGAGCCTGGAAGCCCACAAACCAGCCCGTTTTCGTCCTGATGAAGGAGAAGAGCAACGCAATGCAAAATGTACCAATTTCTTGTCATCACGTACTATCATTGCAGAGGTAGCACTGTTTTTTCGACTGCGCTACTGTCAGTTCGCTCAAAGCTCAACCCTCCCTCCCTCCTCAGACAACCTCACAATCTCAACACCGAGGTCACGCCAAGTGGTGGGGGTCACTCGGTATAATAGTGACTCTAGGCAAACGCACTCGAGAGAGCGCGAGGTGGTCCGCGACCACCTCCATAACACTGGAGTGGTAGACGAGAGCGTGTGCTGCGTGATAAATTCTAGAGAAGAAGCTCTCAGGTGATCGCTCCAGGCGGCCACCTCTCGTGTTTGCGCGCGCGGCTTATGCCCCCAGAGAGCGTTAGTCATAGTGGCGACGTGGCCGCTTGAGAGAGAGCTCCATGCAGCTAACTCGCCACACAGGAAGTGCTCAGCGCATTGCATGTGCTTTCTGTGTGTGCGTGTGCGTCCGTTGCAAAAAAATATCTTCAGGGTTGGCGACCATAAGTTTCATTTTTCAATTGGTGGATAGGTGCACTTTCCAAAAACAAAACAAAACATTCCACTTCAGCTTTGGTCCCGTGCGACGTGTGTGGTCTCAACTCATTCTTTTATCTTTGTATTATTTGATATTTTTGATGATTTCATAATTATTGAGATTATTTTTTGTATACTTGAATCATTTAACTGTACCTATACAACACTATTCTGTTTAAAATTATAATCGAATGTCCCGTGTTTGATTCCAAAGAAGATGCGCGGAGGCCCCCAAAGATCCACCGCTTTCGCGCGTCCTTTCGGGGCCAAAACCCAGCCGAGTGCTCACAAGTCTCACGTAACAACCAATTTAGTCGCCGCTTGCCAGTCTTCTGCGTTTGCTGCTGCCCCTTTGCGGCCAATTCCCAACGCGCCACTGCCTGCCGACGCACGAGAGAGAGAGAGAGAGAGAGAGAGAGCAGCAGCAGCAGCAGTCGCCAAAGAGCAGCAGCGTGCCAACTACTCCGAAAGCTCAGCTCAGCTCAGCTTCGTGTCATGAAGATCGAGATACACTCAGCCTCTGGGGGTGCTGCTGGGGATGCCTCTTCGAGCGTCACGAGCGCCAGCGCTCCCTGGTGGCGCCGCAACCGCGTGTTTCGCACGACCGCGAGCATCGCGCTGCTCGTACTCGGGTACTCGCTCGTGAGTGTGGCGCTGATCAACTACCATCTCACGACTGACCCGACCATGCTGCAGAAGCTACCGACGTCCGTGGTCGACCACGCGAGCGACCTCGTGCGTCTCGCGGTGCACGCCGCCCCCGAGGACGACGAGCAACAGGACGACAACGGCCAGCCAACGCTCCTAGAACGAGCGCTGGGACCAGATATCGCTACTCAGGAAGAAGAGGGCAAATCAGACATCATCAACCAGCTCCAGCGAACTAACCCACCAGTTGTCTCGTACCAAAAAGGCATCGTCATGTGTCTCCACGACGGCATCATCGCCATGGGCGTGTCGCTCATCAAGGAGCTGCGATGTCTGGGTAACCCGGAGCCCGTACAGGTGTACCACTGCTTCCCCGAAGAGCTCTCGGACGAGTCGCGTGCACTCCTCGAAATGGTGAGCACTCCCGAGAGCCCCGTGCAGCTGATCGATGTGTGCACCGAGATGGTCGAGAAGGAAATTCTGACGCTCAAGATCGCGAAGACATTTGCGAGCTACTGGATCAAGCCGCTCGCGCTACACCACACGAACATCACGGAGGTTCTCCTCCTGGACGCGGACGTGCTTGCGATGCGCGATCCGGCTGTGATCCGTACGCTCCCAGGGTACAAGACCACGGGCACAATGTTCTTCTACGACCGTGTTGTGAAGAAGCACCGCAACTTCAACAAGATCATCCGACTGGGACACGGCGACGAAGCGCGCCAGTATCGATATCTGGAGGTCTGGATCAAGAAGTTTCCGTACGCGCGCTTCAACCTGACGGGCCCCCAGCCCTCGGCGTACATGGAGAAGTCGCTCTCGTACAGCGGCAAGACGTGCCACGAGCAGGACTCGTCGATGCTCGCGGTCGACAAGTCGCGCGCGCAAAAGCCCATGGAAGTGCTCTGGTACATGATCACGGAGAAGCGCTTCCGGTACAAGTTCTCGTGGGGCGACAAGGAAGCGTTTTGGCTCTCGTGGGAGTTCAGCCACGCCAACTACTCGTTCTCACCCTGGGGCGTGAGCGCGATCGAGTCAGTGTCGCACGAAGACATGGAGAAGCACGACGACACGATGTGCGGCAACATGGCGCACTATCTGCCGGCCGAGACCGAGGAGTCCGAGCTCTTCTATGTAAATGGCCGGAGTCTATTGGAGCCCTACCCGGTGGGGAAGAAAAAAGCGTTGCTCCGCCAACAGCACGTCAACTTATTCAACTTCAACCCGAGGTTCGTCTCGCCGCGAAGAACACGTCAGCCGTACAAGAAAGTGCCGGGACGACCACGACTGCAAGAGTGCCTCGCGGGCTTTGGCTCCGAGAAGCTGCCGCAGGTGTTCTTCCAGCGACTGCTGAGGCGCCGCACGCACATGTTCGCACTCGAGACAGGCTTCTTCGCGCCGCTCGACCAGTGCGAGAACATGATGTTCCAGCTCTCGGAACCCGACGACGAGCAAGAGCAACGCGAGAACGATGCCCCTGAAGGAGACGGTGAGGTTGACGATGGACATGGCGATGGAAACAAAGAAACAGCACAAGAAGAAGGCGGTGAAGGTGAAGGCATCGAAAGAGAAGAAGAAGTAGAAGACCCAGACAACCATCGGCTGTCCTGATCAGGAATCCGAGCGAGCGACTGAAAGCGTACCTGCCTCGCCACCCCCCTATCCTAGTTTATATACTGCATATCGACGCCCTGACCATTGCATGCTCCTTGAGTGCACAACCATATACAAAGCCCTAATGCATGCGTCCTTAATTTACTTGAGCATCTTCGTGCATGAAGCCAACCTCGGCCGGTGGTCCTCAGCACCTCAGCAACCGTCACAGACTATGTACTGCATTTCGTGAGCGAGCCGTTGCGAATCAATCCCTCTTGGGGGCTTTGGCGCATTGATCACCAAAGACAACCTCTTGTGTCCGTCGAAAGGCATGAAACTGGAAGCGATCGAATACATTACGAGCCACGCAGGCTCCGGTTGGTCTCGAGATCGCACGCTCAAGATGAAAGACTTATTTACCAAAGTCAACGCAGCAGTAGAGAAGGATTATGTATTTATTACTGTACTTGCGGTAGATTGAGTCGTCAAATCACGTTTTGAAAATGTGGATTTATTTCTAAATCGACGGCATAGGTTTAGTGTAACGCACACAATAACGACACCGTGCACGCGCAGCGAGTGATAGAGATGACAAGCATTCCAAACACAACTCAAGTGAGACTCACGAGAGCGAGAGAGGCTGACTGACTGACCTGATGCTGCGAACGACCGTGAACAGAGCGGCGCGCGCGACCGTCCATGGCGCTTCCCAGCAGACGCAGCAGAAGACGCACGCAGTGACAGTGGTGACGCAGCTCACGCGCCAGTTCTCGTCGTCGCGCTTCGCGGTCGGCAGCACGATGAGCAAGACGCAGCAGGAGAGCTGCTACAGCCGCATCGCCGCCAAGCTCGAGAAGTCCAGCCACTCAGTCTCCATGGAGGCGATCGACCACACGGTGGCGTTCCTGCAACAAGTGGGGTTGTCCAAGAGCCTTGCACTCTCGGCCGTCGCTATGCACCCGATGGTACGGTCGCAATGTCCATCCACACACACACACACACACACACACACGCACACGCAATTTACTAAGTGGTCGTGTTCTCACATCGTACTGACTGAGCTCTCTTTTTTTGTATGATGATCAGATGACCGGTTATCTGACATCGACCATGGAGCAGAAGGTCTGTACACGCGTTTTGCCTGGTATCTGCTGGTGCTTACAAGAGCCAGCTATAATTTTGCTTTAGTACTAACACCACATGCTTATGTGTGTGTGTGTGTTTATTTATCGTACATGATGGACAACAGGTCGACTGGCTCCGTGCGAACGGCATCGTGGGCCCGTTGCTCGTGCGAGCGATCGCGCGCCACCCCAACATCTTGGGCGTGCGTGAGGAAGCGCTTTTGGACGTGAAGGAATGGTACATTTCCCAGGGCGTGCATCCGACCAAGGTACGATGAATGGGATAGGAAAACTCTACAAGAAACCATTCATATGCCACAGACCAACTTATGAACTTGCATCATATGGTCCTGCTTAGATCCCGTTCCTGATCTCCGTGTTCCCTCACGCGGTCTCGACAAGCATCCAGGAGAACCTCGAGCCGAAGAAGCAGTTCCTGGTCGAGCAGGGGCTGAGCCACAAGCAGGTCGTCGGCGTTCTGCAGCGCTGTCCGCAGTTCATGTCACTAAGCCTCGATCGCATGGAGCTTAAGGTCGCGTTCCTCGAGAAGCACGGGCTGTCGTCCGACGCGATCACGAAGCTCATCGCGAACACGCCCGAGGCGTTGGGACTCTCCCTGGACTCGATGGACGACAAGCTGCTCGCGCTGGACGAGATCCTGGGCAGCAGAGAAGCCACGGCTGAGGCCTGGAGCTCGAATCCACGCATCATCATGTGCAAGTCTGAGCAGCTCAAGCGCTCGTACAAGTTCTTGACCTCGGTAGTCGGCATGTCCCACGAGCGGATCGTCAAGAACGTCGGGCTGCTCATGCGTAGCGTGGAGCGTATCGCCCGTCCGCGGTACGAGTACTTGGAGAAGCACTACCTGGCGGACCTGGATCTCGCGGAGAAAGCGTACTGGCTGCTGCTCTCGGATGCGGCGTTCACGGCGCGCTTCCCCGAGTACGAGGTCTTTGCCGCCGCGGCCGTGGCGACGCGGAAGAAGCCAAAGAAAGCGGCGACAGTAGTGACGGCGACGACGACGGCCATCTAACCAACCAAACGAACGATCGGTAAATAGATGGTGCCGGGTATCCACTTGTGTTGCTCTCTCTTTGTGTTAGCGTCAGGCTCTTCTACCAGTTTGTGTGACCTCTCTGCATTTTGGTTCATGAATTTCACTGCCCACACCAGCTGTCGGGTCGCGTCAAAAACTCAAGTGAAGGACACCAGACTGCACTCACTACATCTTTTACAATTTGTCCCAACGCGCTTTCTACCACTCTTTCTTCCTGCAGCATCAAACTATCTCAACCTCGACCGCTGCAGTGTCTATGCCAGCACAAACAGCAGCGTTCTCATCGCAGCAGCTTCGCGGATCCGCCAGCAAAGGTGACTCGAACTCGTCCAAGTGATCCAAGTGGAGCTACCACTGGCTTTTTGAACACACTCTCGGCGAGATTCAATGGCGTTGCTGATTGACGCACAACGACGCGAAAGGTGAGAACACCGACGACCACATGCGCTTCCGTACCTACTGACAAAAAAGACGCTTGAACGGTGAGTCACCCAAGCTGCTTCGACCATCCCCGTTCGACCCAGTGGGCGCAAGTATCAGCGCAGACATGCTCGGCAGGAACTCACAGGATCCACGTGTCACCACGACTATGATGCGCTGAGGAGCGCGTTTCGATCGAGAGCATGTTGCCTGGCTTGTTGGCGGACGAAACTCAGTTTGACGACAGTCTGAGGTTGAGTGAGGTAGGTGGCAAGTCGGCCAAGTCGATGGTGTTGGTTTCTGGTTTCGGCTCTTCAGAGTATTCGAATACGCTCAAGAACTCAACTCAGAAAGGTGAACTGGAGTTTTGAAATTGTGATAACGTCTGAGCGACTCGCATCTTCTCTCTCTCTCTCCCATGTCCAAGTGTTTCTGAACCGAACTACGTCAGAGTTTGCGTGTCAAGCGTGGCCGAACATGCAAAATCATTGGTTCCCTTATATTTAACGACTGTTTTTTAACGCTGCCCAATTTATAAACAAAAGCTACTACGTCCTACTGGGAAAAATGAAAAGAAGGCACGAGGAGAACTTGCGAGTTGCCTACAGAATATCAATGAAAGGAACAAAATTCACAACCTGCCAAAATGCTTTCAACCTGCTGGCTCATCCGCTCCGTCTGTCGACGTCACCAGCAGCAGCAGCCATCCAGTCAATCAATCGTCGCTCCTCAGTCAATCGCCAGCAGCTTAAAACGGCGAAGGAGGAGAGCGAACGCTCGCTTCCTTGCGCTCTCCATTCGCATTTTCCATTCCGCACATGACGGCACATCGAGAGACGCATCCATGACTGGATCCATACATTTGTATACGCACACAACTCGATCGCTTCTTCTTCTTCTTCTTCTTCTTTCGCTCGCTTGCGTCTGCACACCTGCTTCTTCTTCTTCTGTTCCCCCTCACTCTGCTCGCATTCGCCACACAATGGACGCCTCCCGCTTGTATCATCTCGTTCTCATCTTCCTCTTCATCATGTTTGTTCGTCTTGTTTGTTTCTCGATAGTTTTTGCTTGCGGTCATAATCCGCTGCTCATTTCGCATCGCTTGGTTGCTCATACGTGATACTTATTCGCTTGCGATCGCGGGACGGCACTGGTTCTGCCAGAGGCGGCGACGCGCGTAGCTGTCCGAGCTCTTGGACGCGGACCACGGGCCCGTGAACGAGCTCGCGTAGGACCAGCCGTGCTCGTCGCCCTTTCGTGTCGAGTACGCCCATCCTTGGCCCTCGAGCCCGTCGGGCACCTCTGGCGCTACGTCTTCAAACGTGTTGGACGACACCTGCTGGTCGAACGTGGACCAGTGCTTGCGCTCGTGGTTGTTCGCCGCGACCCAGGCGCCGCCGGCCCAAAGCTCGTTCTCCCAGATGTGCAGCGTCTTCTGGCCGTCATCCTCGACCTTGAGGCAGACCTCGATCTCGATCGTCGAGTCGCAGTGCTGGCGCTCAAACTCCTCGGGCACTTCGAGCTGGAACGTCTCGACCACCGGGTTGTTCGCGTGCGCCGCGAAGCGCGATAGTGGCAGCTTGAGCTGGCCGATGAGGTCGTCCTGGTTCATCGTGTCGTGATCCACGACGCGGATCACGAGCTTCTGCGAGTCCACGTCCATGACCTCAAACTCGAAGCGCTCGGCGGGGCGCCACACCGGGTTGAGCTGGTTCTTGAAACCCGAGCTCTTGACGCGCTCGTCGCCCACCTGCAGCGTCACGTACGGGTCGCTGCTGCGTCCGTGGAAGCCGCTGTCCGCGGCTGGCAGGTCCGTCGCCTTGATCAGCGTCACGTGCAATTCCGGCATGCTATCTGTGTCTGTCGCGTGTGTGTGTGTGCTTGGCGCTCGCTCTGCTTGTCTGTCTATGAGCGTGAGTGAGCGAGTGAGAACTCAGGCGGCAAGCTGTCTTCAAAAAGATAAATTAGATGGGGGGAGGCACATGCGCCAGCTTTGGAAGCAGGCGAGGGAAGAGCGCAAAAGTGCAGTGTTTTCGCCCTATAGTAAATAACCCCCCATAGTAATAACACATCACAAATAGGGTCATGCTTGGGTTTTACGACTTTCAAACAGGGGTGCACCTGGGTATAAGGAAGGAAAATGGAGAAATGCATAGTCAGTATAGCGGGGTCAGTCACTATTCGAGGATGAATGACTGGCAACTTCGTTTAGTGTGTGTGTGTATGTGTGTGGGTATGGGTTCGAAGTAGGTACAGTCAGTAAGTTGGTGACGCAGGTAGTGTAACTGAACGCTTTTTGTTGTGACTCACACAATAATACTATGAGCTAACTGTCGGGGCGGTATGGCTGGAAAGAAGGAGGATATGTACTGCTTTGGTCTCAGTGCACGCTCTGGATTTTCGATATACCAGAGATCTTATTTTCTCTCTGGTTTTGCGACTTTGTGGCTGCATTTTTGTCCCGTTCCTGTGCGGTTTTGGTGCGACTTGAAGTGCTTTTGAAAAGCGTGATCTTTTTTCTCAAAAGCGCAGGATATTTTAGAGGGGGCACTAAAGAGAGGGTCTCTTACCTGCTTGTAACCCATTCGTAACCCCATGGTGTGTACCATTTTGTGTACCATTTTGAAAATGGCAAACCCAAGTGAGGTTTTACACTGAAAAACCTTGATTACCAGGTGGGTTCGCTGCTGTTCAGGCAAGCAATTCAGGCGTAATATTGCAAAAATAACCCATTTGTGGAATATCCGCTTATAAAAACCAACCACAAGAGTGACTGGGCAACGTCGAAGCGCGCAAACTTTCTGCACCGCATGCAGTCAAGAACTGGAAGCGCACCACTCACGTGCCGCACACTAGGTACATGTACATATATGCATGGAATAGATGATACCCAAGCACTCACGAAATCTGTCACGTACCAGCGATGTGTCTCTGTCTCAACATGGTTGGCCTAATGCGCATATGCCGAGGAGGTATCCAAACCAGCCCTTGAAATGATGAAAACCACGACAGCATTCCGTCGGCACCTTCAGCCATGAAAGGAAACTCGCTCCGAAACTGTAATCTTTTGAAGGTGGTTCGTGGTTCGCTCGATGCGCTCAAGCATTGCGACGTCTTCCTTGCAGTATCAGCACATCAACCTGTGCAGTATGATGTCTCAAGTGGCGGTCTGATACGCATTTGCCAAGTGCGTATCGCGTGAAAGTCAGTCATGCGCCAAATGGCATTCGGCGCACGAACGAGGTTCTGGGAAGGATCTGGTGAGACGTGTCTCTCGGTGGGAACGAGTCGCGTCTTCCGACCCATCCAAACCGGAGCACCAGGCAGGGGTATTCTCGATTCGACGCACAGTTCAACGAGCACAGGACGTATCTCAGGCTGCCAGACAACAGGTTGCAGAATGCAGCCGACTATTTTTCGTACTCACCATACCATGAAGTAAATAAACCCCAGCCCAGCCAACACAATTTAAATCTTCAATGAAAACAGATACATACTTGTTCACGCCAATGGAAGCCGCCTTTGTTCTCATTAACGCTCCATCTTCCTCACTGTAATTTAGTTTTAGAATACATCCCCACTTAGATTGCAGGGTTCCGTGCAATATCCAATAACATTCCAGAAAATATCCAGCGCCGAATGGCTATGCTTGTAATTATTACCGGGTATTGTGCGTGGCCCACAAAACATCAGAAGTGAAGGTTGAAGTTTGTGTCCATCCCACACATAATCACCACAATGCAATGCAAAATCCAGCCCAATGCACAATAATAACCACTTGATTTTCAAAATGCAATGCTATTATTTTATATCAACGTCACTTGACTTCCACAACCCATCGTTGTGCTGATTTACTTTTCGAGGCGCTCGACGTGGTGGCGCACGCTGCGGATCTCCAGTAACACCGACTCGAAGCCTTCCTGCATGGCGTTCCAGCGCTCCTTCTCGAGGTCGCGGTGGCGGATCACCATCTTGAACATCTCACCCCAGAACGTCGTGTTCAGCGCCGCGGCGATCACTACGAGCCACTGGAACCAAGAGATGTACGCGAAGCCAAAGATGTCGTCCATGACCACAGGTACGTGCGTGATCAGCAGCGTGAGCGACAGCGACAGACCCGCGGCCAGTTGCATAAACTTGTTCGCAAACATGCGCGTGAACATCGACTCGGTGAAGCTGCGAATCGTGTACGCGCGCAGCACTTCCGTGAACGCGAGGCTCACAAAGATCATCGTCTGCGCACGCGCGAGGCCCTCGGAGACGCACTCGAACTCACCCACCTCACACTTGATGTCCGAACTCTCAAAGCCCGTGGTCCTCGACGCGTGGTCGGGAAAGATGAACGAGCCGTCCGCGAAGCGCGCGCGGCAGTTGCCCAGCAGCTGCCAGCCCTCGCCCATGCCGTTCCAGCGCTTGCACGTCACGTTCGTGAAGTCCGTGCCGTTGTGGCCGCCGCCCTGCGCCAAGATGTCGTTCAGGAAGAAGTAGCCAAAGTTCCAGTAGAGACCTAGCAGGAATGTGGTCATCGCGCCAATCGCGAGGATCGTGGCGTTGCTAGCCACGATGAGCCACAGGCGACCGTGGATGAGCTGCTGCTTCTTTGGACGCGGACGCTCTTCCATGATGCGCGGATCGCCCTTCTCCAGACTGAGCGCGACCGCCGGCATGCCATCGGAGAACAGGTTCAGCACCAGGATCTGCAGCGCCTCGAGCGGCATCGGCAGCCCCACGGCGATACACACCACGATCAACACGATCTCGCCGATGTTCGTCGAGAGCAGGAACATGACGAACTTCTGGATGTTCGCGTAGATCACGCGACCGTTCTCCACCGCCGCGACAATGCTCACAAAGTTGTCGTCCGTCAGGATCATGTCCGAGGCTCCCTTGGCGACTTCCGTACCAGAGATGCCCATTGCGACACCAATGTCCGCTTCTTTCAACGCCGGCGCGTCGTTCACGCCGTCACCAGTCATCGCGGCGATCAGTCCTTGGCGCTGAAGCGATTTCACAATCTCAATCTTGTCTTCAGGCTTCGCGCGCGCAAACACTAGCGTGCGTGACGTGATCTCGTCAATGTCAGGTTCCGGCAGGTACACGTCGCCACGCGGTCGTAGCTGCGAGCAGTCGGTGGCTTCCTCATCCGGGTCAGCACCGACCTGCAACAAGTCAATCTTCTTGGCGATCGCCACCGCAGTCTTGAGGTAGTCGCCGGTGATCATCACAGTGCGCACAGAAGCCATGCGAGCGCTCGCGATAGCGTCGCGGACACCGTCGCGCTCAGGATCAATGGACGCGACGAGTCCCAAGAGCACCAGCGGGTGCGACAGCGTGGCAAACTTCTCGTCCACGTCATCACAGTCTGGGGCGTACGGCAAGTGAGCCATCGGCTGCACGGCCACAGCGAGCACGCGAAGTGCCTGCGAGGACAGATTGTCAACCGCACCCATGATCTGCTGGCGCTGCTGGTCTGAGAGCGGCACCATCACGCCGTCCGTGCGGCAGTAGCGCGTGCAGTTGTCCAGAATGTAGTTCGGCGCACCCTTGACACACGCGACGTACTTGGCCTTTGATTCGAGCTGCAGCGTGCCAAACTGCGCGTTCGGCGGGAGTTCATTCACAGTGATCATCATCTTGCGCGTCGACGAGAACGGCACTTCCACCACGCGCTTGTACTGCTCCGCGACGTAGTCTTCCCAGATACCCGCCTTGGCGGCGGCGACGATCAACGGCGCTTCCGACGAGTTGCCGAACGGCACCCAGGACATCACGCCGTCCACTTCTTGCTGCTTCAGGTGCGTGTTCGAGCAGAGCACACTGGCCAACAGCGTTGAGCGCACTTGGACATTGCCGCTTCCAGGGACGGTCTGGTTCACGCCGTTCAGGAAAATGCCACCCTCAGGGTTGAAGCCTTTGCCTGTGATGTTGTACTCCTTGAAGTCGCCCCAGAGCTTGACAGCAGTCATCTTGCCCTCCGTGAGCGTGCCGGTCTTGTCGGTACAAATGACGGACGCAGCGCCGAGAGTCTCCACAGCCGCGAGCTTGCGCACGAGCACGTGCTTGCGCGCCATGGCGGCAGTACCGGTCGAGAGACAGATCGTCACGACCATCGGCAGCCCTTCAGGAACAGCACTCACAGCGACTGAGACGGCAAACATGACCATCGTGAGCCACACGGGGCGCTCCGGGTGCTTCGGATCTGAGTAGTCGCGCACAATTCCGATGACAAACACGACCACAGAAACGCTGAGTGCGATCACGCCCATGACGTAGCCCAGCTTGTGGAGCGAGCGCTGCAGCGGCGTCTGCTTGGGCTTGTGGCGCGCGATGCACTCGGCGAGCGGGTTGCGGAAAAATTTGCTCTTCTTCTTGTTGCTGTTGCCGCCGCCGCTGTGAGCGGACGGGGACTTGGCCTTGAGCAGCGCGGCGATCGAGCCCACGCGGGTGTTCATGCCCGTCTCAACCACAATACCGCGCGCATTGCCGGCCGTGATCGTCGTGGACGAGAACACCATGTTGTCCGACGTGAGTTTCTTGCTCGCACCCATAGCAGCCATAGACGCGTTGTACTTCTTCGAGACGTCCTCCGACTCGCCGGTCAGGAGCATCTCGTTCGCCTTCAGGTCCACGCTGTGGATAAGGCGGATGTCCGCAGGCACGACGTCACCCGTGACGAGCAGCACAATGTCGCCCGGCACGATCGACTTGCTGTCAATCACTTGCTGCACGCCGTCGCGCATGACGACGGACTGCGGACTGGAAAGCTGAGCCAACGCTTCGAGCGCATTGCCCGCACTGTGCTCTTGAATCGTCGCGATGACGGCGTTGAGCGTTACAATGAACAGAATGGCGATGCCCTCGACCCACTCTTGGAACGCGAGCGACGCGATCGCGGCGAAGAGCAGCATCGCAATGATTAAGTTGTAGAACTGCAGCAAGAAGATAATGTACAGCGGTGTGCGCGGATCTTGCTCGAGCTGGTTCAACCCATGTTTCTGCACCTTGGCATCAAGTTGGTTGGACGTCAGTCCTTTCTGGAGGTTCGTGTCGAGCATCTTGGCGATCGCGTCGGGCGAGTTCGCCTGCCAGAGCTTCGGGTCGTTTGACTCGAGCTCGGCGAACGAGAACTTGGCTTCGCGCGGGTTGTCCGCGAGCAGGCGCTCCGTATCGCTGAGGAAGCGCGTGCGGTGGTCTTGCAGCTTCTCATTGCCCGACGAGGTTTCGTCGGTGCTGTCGCGACGCAGCAAAGCGCCGCGAGAGGAGGAGGCACGCGGCGAGCTGCCCGTGAGCAGCGACATGTTCATGTAGTCGGCCGACGAGCGCGGCGACTGGAGTGCGGCAAAGGAGGTGTTGTGCGCAGAGCTCTTACGCTGCGAGGTGTCGTCAAAGAACATCTTGAGATCGAGTGCGTGTGTAGGTGTGGGTGATTCAAGAATTATCCGTTCGTCGTCGTGGTGGGAAGTAGTCCGCCAGCTTGGATTCGCTGGAGCTTAAGCTTGAGCTTGGTGGCTTGGGGGCGAGCGTCTTGGATCGAGCGGCCAGGAATGTGGTGCTTGTCCTTGACAAGGCAAATTCCAAAGTGAGCGCTCATGTGTTGGCCGCGTTTTCACGCTTCCCAAAGCACACAAGCGAAAAGCCAAATGCAAGCCAAATGCCATCATCTCCGCCGAGTGCGACCTTTAATGAGAGGAATCCTCTCGTTTAAGACCGCGTAAATCTTGAAGAGCTCTTTTTTCTTCAACGAGACGTTTTATTGGTTAATCTTGATTAATTAGCCCTTTCCCTGCCCGATTTCTGTCCAGTTCGAACGGATGTCGCACATGTCGCAGATGGACATTCTTTTTTGAGCGCCGCAAACAATGGACGCTGCTACATTATGTTGCTAATCCGACCAAGAGCTGCGATTTCATTTGCGAAGCCAAGCCCGGTTTGTTACCACCATACACGTCTGGGCGCGGCTTACACTTTATAATGCTGTGATCGCATGCAATATTTGGATCTAATGGATCAGCGAGCGGATGACGCGCGGCGTAGTGCTTGTGTGATTTGTGGCACTTTCTTCTTTCCAAAAGCACATGTATACATACGTGCGAGCATTTGCATTTGCATTCTTCTTTAAAACGTGAGAGGGTGGGTAGTCCGTCACTTCAGCAGGGAGATGGGAGAGGAGCAAGAGACCCAGTTTAATTTTTCTGGAGGGCTCGCGTGAAATACGATTCGCGCTTGCGATTATTTGACCTTTTTTTTGCGCAAACTGATTGTAGCTATCTCATTTTCACGTATCCACTTTTTGTCAATGAATCTCATGATCATGGCCACTTTTATTATAAATGAATGGATTCGAATTGATTGGCGATGACGGGCAGCGCGTTGGCTCACTCGAGTGACATGCGTCACTGGCTTCGCCACTGAAACGCCGCCGCGGCCGCTGAAACGCACACGCACGCACGGTGTTTGCCCGTCCCCCATAAGTCGCGAAAGCATCATCGATCAATTTTCCAAGAAAGAGTGAGTGAAGATTGCGTCCTCAGTCCCCTCGCACTCACGCTCATGCTTCCCGAATGATGTGCGCAGACGAGGAGTACGAGTCATGTCGCTGAAGCCACCTTCCCACGTTCTTATTGTTTTGTATCGGACTTTTTGTCTTGTGGTGGCCAGCGACATCTCAGATGAAATCAACAAGAGTTGCAGTTTCAGGCTCAGGAGATCGTCCATTCAGCTCCTCTCTGTTCTGTGAAACGGCGCGAACCGAATCTTTCCAAGCAACACACCAAATTGAAGGGGAAATGTCGAAGAAGGACCACTCCACAAAGATCATGCCAAATGCGGAGCACATGCGTCAAACGAGAACAACATAAAAATACTATCACACGTGCCCCTCATTTAGCGATCTTTGTGGAGTGTTCCCCCTTCGACATTTTCCTGGGATTGAAGAGCTCTTCGTGATTGATTGCTATTCACTGATAACGACATGAAAGGCGAACCAACTGACCCCACTCGCTTTTTCTAGATGTAGTGGCTCCTTCATTCCAAAACATTTTGCAAATCTCAAACAAATTCTGTGCATGTGAACCGAGAGCCGAAAACTGAACAGAACAGGCTCTGGTCTGTGCTGTCTGCCATGATGGAAGCACAGCACCTCCACCCCGCGTCGTCGCTCTATGAGCAGAGCAATGGCCAACAATTGTGGGGGTTTCTTCCGAGGTACATATATATATATGTGCGTGTGTGTACGCATTCGTATCAACACCATCACAAGGTGTGACCGCCGAGAGTGCAGCTGCGGGCGATGCTCGCGACACCCCCGCAGGGAACGTAAAGCCAGCAGAGATGTGAGATCCCATCCTATCTGATTGTATTATATGCGCTGCCACTTTTTTCAATATGCGGCTGTGTGTGCGAAGCCAACACGAGAAAAATGGAATCGCCCACCGCCACGTTTGCTGATTGATACATAGTCTTCGAGTGTGTGTGTGTGTCCGATCCAGATTTGTCGATCCCACATGTAGTGTGATGGTTTTCACCATGTTGTTGCTGTGGTGCGTTGTCTTTGACTCACATCGCTCGTTCTTCGTATTTTGCCCCTTTTCTGCCTTTCTGTGCAGTGAGCTGAGGTCGAAGGAGGAAGCAATTGCTGGGGCAAATGCACACGCGTGCCACCATCGCGAGCGTTGCATCATCGCCAGAAGCGCAGCACCAGCGACATGTTGGGCAAGTTGCACTTGCTCCTCCTCCCACATGTAGCACCATCAGCAAGCACCAGACCCAGTCAGTTCGCGACCCTTCTAGTCTCTCCGAGGCTCTCGCGACTGTGGTCGTGTTGACAGTGTGAAGGCCTCAGAAACTAGAAGCTGTGGGGGGAACTGGGTAATACCTGGACCAGGTTACTGGCGCAGCTGCGCGCGTTGTGGCCTGCGCGTCGACACTTGCGGCATGTGCGCACGCTTTGCGCTTCCTGCGGTTGCTTGGGCGGCCCTGGCGTTCGCTTTGCTGCGGATGGGGAGTCACTGCTGCTCGCTGCTGCTGTGGACCGCTTGAGCTTCTTGCTGCTGGTAGCTCCAGCAGGTCCATCGAAGGCATTGCGAGGGACTGGAATTGCTGCTCTGGGTGGCCGGTTTGACGCTGAAGAGAGGCTCCTCTCGTCTGTCGTCAGCTGCAAACTGGCGTTTGCAAGCGGCAGCTCCACGCGCTTGCCTTCGAACGCGCGCGCAAAGTTTTCGACTAAATAGCCCAGCGGGAATCGATTTCTGTACACACGACTTGTATCACTCTCGAGTGATTGTTGCTGCGAGTCACTCGCAAGCAGAACGGCGATCAAGTGGCGGCACGGGAGCGCAAACTGGTCCAGGAACGCGCATGTGCACGAATTGACGCCCAAGTCGACGCGGTGACGTCGCCGGGCTTGCGCCAGTGGTAACACAGTAGATGAAGCAGAGGAAGTAAACGCAAAGGCGCGCTTGTGAGTCACGAACGCCACCGTGTCGGACGCCAGCGTCACGTCGTACTCGCTGCTGCGCTTGCGCTGCGTCTCGTAGAGCTCTGTGGCTCGTTCAGTTACGATTTGGCCTGATACTCGCCACTTGGCCGCCAAAGTGCTGCGCTCGAATGCACTTTCCACGAAATGCACCATCACTCGCTCAAGGAACGTCACCAGCGACACGTCTTGTAGACTCTCGATGAGCTTCATAGCGACTGCTGTTGCTGCTGCGTCGTCAGTACGACCAGGAGGTTCGTGGAAATCTCTGCTGCGCCAGCCATAGAGCGATACTTTGCGAAGGTTTCCAGCGACGACCCAGCGCTCGATGGGGATCTGCTGCCTCAAGTACGTCTCGATCGCCGATCCGCAGCTTGCTCTGATCCATTCGAGGCGCTCGTTGAGCTGCTGTTCGTTCTCGGATCGCTGGAGTCCCCATATCAACTCGTGATGGTGCACTTTGAAGCCACGGAAGCCCACGAGGTCGTTATCGATGATGGAGCGCGTACAGAAGCGGAGCGTGAGCCCCAGCTCGACTTCCAAAGCCAGCAAATGCGGGTCTTTGGCTACAAAGATGGGGACGACGCGGACATTCTTCACGCCAGACTGCTCGAGCTTTGTGAAGAACCACTTGTAGTTGGCTCGACTCGGCGCGTCGCACACGGCTGCCGCAAGCGTGATGGTCTCCAAGTTGCTGTCTTTGCCAAAGAGGAAGAGCTGTACGCCCTTGAGACCCGACTGCTTGTGCATGAACGGCACGCATTCGAGTCCATAGATCTGCTGGTTGAGCGGCGCGGATGCTGTGAACACGCCGCAGGAGATGAAGAGCCTGGCGGATGTGATGAATGATGACTCGCTGCTGGCGTCATCGCCGTCGTCGACGTCGTAGGTTGCAAGCGAGCCGGGGTTCAGTGCCACGAACGACGCGAGCAGCGCCGGGATCTCGTTGTACGACGCGTGCAGCCTGTTGAGCAGTGCGCGCTTGGTCTCTTGTTTCGCGCGGTAGATCGTTCTTATGTTGTTATTGCTGCCTCCGCTGGCACCTTCGACCTTGGCGAGCAATTGCGTCGCTGTGGCGTTTGGTTCCTGCTGAAGAGCTTGCTGGAACTGACTCATCGCGGCGATCTGACGTTGCGTGGGCTTCCCTGTAGACGAGCAGTTCGGCGCGTGCGCCAGTTCGAACGACGACACGTACCATGTGCGGTCGATCTTGGAGTTGTGCTGATAGAGCTGCACGAAGAATGGACACGCGACGCTATCAGCAGCGCCAGCATCAGCTGATGCGCACACGACTCGGCGGTGATTGCCGCCTCGACTGGCGACCTTGACGCGCTTGTTGTGGGCGAGCGCGACATCCTGCACAAAGTGGAGCGCCGCCTTGCTGTTTGGGAAGCTCATGCCCTTGGCGAGGACCAGCGGCTCGGACTGCGGTGGTGGTGGGGTGCTGGAGTCCATCATCGACCACGCGAGTTGCTTGGGCGTCTTCCAGTACTAAAGCAGCAAAAATCAGCGTGTCGTGCGTTTTGCTGCTCATTCACTTCCAGCTGATATCAGAGGAAGGACTGAAGGGGGGAACAGTTGGTGAACTCTGCCAGACCAACAGTTGGACTTGGCTGCTTATTTGAGAAACTGGCTGCTCACTTCTTTGACAAGCATCGAGGAATGTTCTTGCCTGACTCACAGTGCGAGCGAACATTGTGGACGGAGTTTTAGCCAATCACAGGAGGTTCTCAATGTGAAACTGTCGATTTCTGCGAATAAGATACTGATTTGCATCGTATTCAGTTCGAGTTGACAAAAGTGGTGTGTTAAAAAGTTAAAATATCTTGCACTTTATTTTGAAAAAATGTGTCTAATTTCAAGCAAGGGTTAACCCTGTGCTTCCTGCACGCAGAGGTTCATCTCCCTTTGGTTCATGAAGCGTTGGTCGTGTTTAGTCGGCAATATTCAGTACACTGTATTGAGCTAGGCAAGATCATCTGAAGAATCCTGACTCACACTCAGATACAGTAGCATCATGTGCGCTGAAATTATGAAGACAACGACTTGACTTCAGTGCGCTTTCATACTGTACTGCGCTGAAATCAAGTCGTTGTCTCCAGAGCACGTCTCGCGCTTCGACATTTTATCCTTTTGAGTGGACATTGTTGACCAACACGTGCGCGTCACACGAGTTGAGCTTTTGACGAACCTGGCTCATATCCGACACTCGATTCAATTTTATTACTGCACAGGACACTCTGAATCTGCGTCGCATTGAAGAGCTCCCTGCCATTGATCCATTCTCTCGCGGTCGCGTGTCATGTCATGAGCGTTCAGTGTGCAACAAGAATGGGAGTGCGATTTTACAGCCCCATCGCTCGTCATCCGACCAACCTCACATTCTCATGAGATCTACTTTACAGTACAGTCAGTGTCACCCCTATATGCCATGTGTGCGCTACAAGCAGACAAACCTGTGGTTCCTCAATGATTTCATAGTGCAGCGAACAAGTGATGACCAGATCGGTCCATTAGAATCCTCACAGCCAAACTCACACAAATGTTCAATGGTAATGCGCGAGCATCCAGCATCCCGATTCAACGACTGCCTGTATACGATACGATACGACATACCTATCACGAACCACGAGATGGCGCATAATGTGCATTATAAAGCGACTCATTGCTCCACAATGTGTGTGTGGAGAGGGGGGGGGAGGGGGGGAATGTCGGCGAAGTCAAACTTGGGGGCCACATTTGTCTTCGGAAGATTTGCTGGTGCTCACCATGCAGAACCAGACAGAAGCATTCTTCCTGCATAGCAGGTGTCATTGCTCTGGTACTGAACTGGTTGGGGCTCTTTTCGAAATCATCTTTGGAGGTCGTTTGACGAAAATCCAGCGATCCACACCCCTTCGAAAATTCCACTTCAGCTCGAAGGTTGAAGTTTGGTTTTGACACGCATCAACTCATCCCGTGATTGGCTGAATATGAAATGCAATCTTACATGATATCTGCCAATCAGCAACGTTTCCCTCTGGTTGAGGCAAGAGCCCGAATAGTCGACCACCGACAACAACCTCACACAAGCTCATACCCTCAGAGCCAAGTGAGAGAAATGGAGACGATCGCGTTCATCGACTGCTCCGCGGGCGTCGCCGGCGACATGCTGCTGGGCGCGCTCATCGACGCCGTAAGTACCTGCCTATCTGCTAAGATGCACAGCCTCGCTGCGGCTGTAGCCCTGTTCTCACTCTCTCTCTTTGTGTCTCTGTCTTGCGCGTAGGGTGCCCCACTTGAAGATGTCGTGAAAGGACTGAGCTCGCTGCGGGCCATTGAGGGCGAGTGGGCGCTGCGCACGACCAAAGTGTGGCAAGGACCTGGACGCATCGCCGGCACGAAAGTGCACGTGGACTCGATCTACAAGCACAAGGAGGCGGCGCCGCCTGTAACACCAGCAGCAGCAGTGATAGCAGCACCAATTGAGAGCCATGCGCACGACCACAGTCATGATCACAGCCGTGACCACGATCACTCTCACTCGCATGACCACTCGCATGACCACGGACACGATCATAGTCATGAAGCAAGCAAGCCAGTCGCTGGTGGTGTTCTGGACCCTGAGGCTGCTACGGAGCACGATCACGGCCACAGCCACTATCATGGACACGACCGCGGCCACAGCCATGGTCATGGTCACAATCACAGCCACGGAGGTGATGGCGAGGACGAAAGCGAGCCCATGCGCAACCTGGACGACATCAAACAGATGATCCTGGCGAGCACGCTGTCCGAGTGGGTGAAGACGCAGAGCATCGCCACGTTCACGCTGCTCGCTCAGGCTGAGGCGCACACGCACGGCACGACGCTCGAGACGATCCACTTCCACGAGGTCGGCGCGATCGACAGCATCATCGACACGGTCGGCTGCGTGCTCGCGATGGATCTGCTGGGCGTGCGCCAGGTGTACAGCTCGTTTTTACCGTTCTCGTCGGGGACCGTCAAGTGCATGCACGGCATCCTGCCAGTGCCGCCACCAGCGACGTTCCGCTTGATGATCGGTATCCCAGTGTGCCCAGCGCCAAAGGGGTAAGTCTCTGAGTATGAGGGAATGATGATTACACATTGAGTTCCTAGGTACAAGCTAACACAACCATACTTGTTGCTGTTGCTGCTGATGTAATTTAACAGAGCCAAGGGCGAGCTCGTGACGCCGACGGGAGTGAGTCTTGTGAAGGCGCTGTCCACGGCTTTCGGTGAGCCGCCAGCGTTCATTCCGACGCACACGGGGGTTGGTGCCGGCACGAAGGAGTTTCTGTTCCACGCCAACATCGTCCGTGTCGCGATCGGCATAAAAGTGGACCCGAACGCCATGACGAAGGCGTATTTGAACCCTTTCGTCGTGGCTGCACCTGCTAGCTCTTCTGCTGTTGTTGAAGGCTCGATCAGTCTGGGAACGAAAGCCCAGTCAACATTGCAGCAACAGCAAGCCCAGTATTCTGAGGAAGACGTGGTCGTGCTGGAGACGAACCTGGACGATCTGAACCCGCAGGTGGTCGGCTTCGTATTGGAGAAGCTACTGAACGAGAAACTCGCGCTGGACGTCTGGACGCAGCCGATTCAGATGAAGAAGAGCCGCCCAGGCATCTGCCTCAGGTGCGTACTGTACAGCGCTGAGTCTCCTGTTTGAGGCTCGGTTCTAAAGCATTGTGCCATTATCATATATATGATCGTATTTGCAGCGTGTTGTGCCAGCCAGAGCGCGAGTCCTCGGTACTCCAAGTGCTGTTCCAAGAGACGACCACGCTGGGTGTTCGCAAGTATGTTTGCTCGTGACTGTTGGAACACAGTCTATGATGGAGCCTAGCTTCGCCCAGCCAACTAGGACTGATTTTGCCTCGCTTTGCCATACTTTCTTTATTAGGAAAATGTTGCAGCGCGTGTTTCTCCGACGCGAGTTCATCAAAATCCACGCGTTCGAGCGCCGCGTGGCCGTCAAACTCGCATTCTACGGCGACAAACTCGTCAACATTTACCCAGAGTACGAAGAGTGCAAGGTACGGAAACTTTACGCTCATTTTATCTATCATATTATCTCTTGTGACTGTGGCATACACTGTTCTTGAGTCCTAATCCCTTCTGACTATTGATGGTGCGCTGTAGGAAATCGCCAAGGACACTGGGATCCCGCTTCTCGACGTGATCCACAAAGTCCAGAGCCTCGCGACCACGTTCATCGAGTCCCAATAGAGAGAAACACACACACCGCAGTCAAAAGACTCGAGCGATTAAGTCACTATATTGCTAAATCCAAGGAATCCCAAGCTTAGACAATACTATGGCACACCAAATTCCAATGTACGCTACCGTTACCGTTTGAGCAAGTCTCTGATCTTATCTGGCTCATGCAGCGCCGCAGTAGCGATGAACATCTCCAGGCGCACCGGCACAACGCTTTGCAACAGGGAAGTCACGAGTTGCAAGCCTCGATTGACGAATCCAACGTCCACGCCGTTGAATATGGCGTCTAGAGCGAGCATCGCGCAGTGCTTTGGGCGCATCGCCACGCCGGTCGAGCCTGCGAGTCGATTCTCCGCTAGTTGAGCAGCTCGTGCGGAGTTGGTCACCACTGAACCGGGGTAGAAGCACGTCACGGTCACACCCGTGCTGCGCAGCTCGTAGTTGATCGCCTGGCTGAAGCTGAGCATGAACGCCTTGGACGCGCTGTAGAGCGCCATGTAGGGCATCGGCACGGACGACACGGCCGAACCGATGTTGAGCACGC